>CAUHTR010008198.1:0-57762 GCA_959609185.1 Schmidtea polychroa | reverse complement strand
TTCATAATGTTTAATAATTTCATGTAATATAATTTCAATAATAGTATTTTCATAATTTTAATAAATTTGGTTATAAGAAATTATAAAAAATAAAAACGTAAGATTTATGCATTGTGATTCCGGATCGGAATCAGAGTCCTCATCAGCTATCATCCTCAATAGAAGTGAGGGCATTTTCCATATTGATTTCCTCATCATTATTAATTGGGCGTCCATGTCAACATTAAACACTAAAATGATTTTAAAAAATAATATACTAAAATAAAATAAATTTACTTTGTTTATTAAAAACATTACAGGAAACTGGGGCATTAGTTTGCCCAATAAATACGACATCATCATCGTCGCTAATTATAATAGGTTCTAAATAAAATAATAATTTCATAAAAATTAAAATATTTAAATTTACCGAAAATCCTATCAACATTCAAAATTCTTTCGTCCTCAGTAACTTGATACCAATCGAACACATCTAAAAAAAAAATAAATAATAAAATATAATAAATAAATAAATAATAAAATTACCGGTAGTCAATAGACTTCTTAATATGTTGTTGTTATTGTTAGACATTTTAAAGTTTGTAATTTTGATAAAATTGTGATGAATTTGGAATTTGTCAATGTTTATATAGAACAGGAATATTTCCATGTCTCAACCAATCAGAATTAAGACACATTCCTGAATACTTTTTCCTCTATCAGCCAATCAAATGGTATCAAATGGGATTGCACATCTTTGTTAGTCATGACTTTGTGCATGCACAATGATTGTGTAGTCTTTTTGGATAATAATTATAATAATAATAATAATAATAATAATAATAATAATAATAATAATAATAATAATAAATAATAAAATAATAATAATAAAAATAATAATAATAATAATAAATAATAATAATAAAAATAATAATAATAATAAAAATAATAATAATAAAAATAATATTAATAATAATAATAATAAAAATAATATGAATAAATAAAAATAATAATAATAATAAAATAATAATATAAAAAAAAAAAAAAAAATAATAATAATAATAATAATAATATATAATAATAATAATATAATAATAAAAATATAATAATAAAAATAATAATAAATATAATAATAATAATAATAATAATAATAATAATAATTAAAATATAATAATAAATACTAATAATAATAATAACAACAACAAAGGAAAGGATACATTATTAAACATCAAATTTTTTATACAACAACCAAGCTAAACAATGTTGACCGCATGTTTGTGTCAAGGGTTTTGAAACATAGTTTTATTATATACAATAGGTTTCCCCATTGTTTGTAGTTTTGATACCAACAAAGCAGGGTAATAGAAACCCATTGGATCGAACACGAAATATTACTAGGTTTCATATATATAGCAATCCAATGTTCTCCACCAAGATGAGACGATTGAGTATTGACGATTATGGCTTGATTATTGCTCAAATATGGGATTTTATCAAGAGGAAAAACTCCTACAAATTCATTTCCCAATATCTGTTTTCCAATTCTATTGACCTGAACAGAACTACTTTAATAAATTAAACAGTATTGAAAACTTACTCCATGACAACTTTTTATATTTCTGTATACATTTATACTAGCACGGTTCTATTTGCAGTAATCTGAACTTCATTTCAAATACCCCATATATTATAACATGTACTGGTTCAGTAATGGCCTTTGCAAACTTTATATCCAGTCGTAAATTCCCGTTTGTGGTAATTGACTCTGATTTAAATCAAATCGGGAGCTAAAACAAATGTGAAAAATGGGTATTTGCTTTTAAAGTCTTCAAGAGTTATTCCGCAATTCAAGTTTTTATCTAAATAACCAAGATTTCTAACAATACTCTGCATATATGTCGCACAGTAATTGTCATTCTCGAATCTTGAGTATATGTTTCTCATAATCAGTATTTTTCGACAAAGTCAATGAAGTAACACCAAAGTTTTTTGAAAATTGAGCTGGAAGCAGTATAAGATCCATTATATTGCGTTTCACTTTGAAATGTTACCAGAATAAAATTAGGCATTTTCTGTCACCAAATATTTGTTCTTTATAGAATGATGAAGCCCCTTTAGCAATAGCAAATTGTACAATTCCTTGTTTTTTAAAGGATAAATTGCAGTTTTGAATTAAGACCCAATTTGATGACCAGCTAATACTGACGGGTCTACTCGAACTCTTCTCACCAATAATTTTGCATCAACTAATTGACATATTGGTGCACCAGTTGCACTAGTAAGAGATAATGCAGAATCGGACCTTTTCAATCTAATGATGTACATTAACTCCTGGTAGCAAATATTTGGTTGATCCATAAATCGAGTTGTAATGATGAGGCACATAGTGAATACTTTGAACCTTTAACCCACTTTTTTCTTCATCATCTGTTGCTGCATAACCCATAGGTGTAAGACAGTATTTTAGTATCTGAATTGTAATTTAAAATAGTTTCTATCAAAGCCTTGTGGAATGAATGTATTATTTCCACCCTCAATCTTGATATTATTAAATCCCAACACTGCATCTTTAAACAGAGTATGAAACATGAAATTGTTTGGTAATACATCAGCATTGGCATCCAAAACCTTTCTATCTTTATCTACAACCTTGATCTGAACAGTCAATAAAGTATCGTTCAAATCTAAATATTCAGTTTGCGAACCATTAATATAAAACTCGATATCATTTCTACTATCAGTAATTGAATTCATAGGAAAAACTTCCTCAAAGGCCCCAAATTCTATTACAGCCTGGGCGATGGTCTATCAAATATACATAATTCGGATTTACCACAAATCATTTTGCAAATATAGTTCCATGTCCTTTCATTCGTTTGTTTATACGCGATATTCCATGCCCTTTACGTTTTGGAGCTGGGGCTGGAGGTGTATCTTTTTGAAACATACCAGCAACTCCAGGTAGAACCTTCCCTAACTCAGCTAAAGCATTTGTTTTTAGGGATGGTAATATTTTCTGTTCATTCATAATCACATCTTTAGCAGTTTTCATGCCAAACTACCAATACGTTTAAGAATAGGAAGTGCAAATCTCCCTATTGTTTTTAACCAACCTGACCCGTACTGTTTACCAATAAATATGGTAATTCACCGCCAGATTGGCTATCACTATACATACTAATAATATCGGAATTAGCCATCTACTTTACGAAAATGTAGTGACAAATGAGTTTTATGAGTCTTTTGGGAAGTTTATAAGTTTTCCACTATCGTCACGAATATTTATTTCTATATTGTTTATACATGAGCTTGAAATTGGTAAATACATGGGATTATCTATATTTATATTGACAACTTCATCATGTTCGTATTTTCCAATCCATACCGATTTCAATAGAGGAACACTGGAATCACCAACAATTATAGGCTCAATAATATTAGTATATATGAACATTTGTTGATGATGTTCAAGTATTCTTGGTTTACGTATACCAGCCGATTTTTCCCGATATTGCTGCTTCTCTAATCCAAGTGTATTTGTCAAATTTTATCAAATGTAACTTCGCAAATGTCATCATTCAAACTAAAGTAAATAACAATTCTTTCACAATATCCAAACTTTTAAATATGTGTGAACAATTATACTTAAATATTTAAGTAACACATCAAGTTTATCAATATATAATTCGTTAGCGAAGGTGAATGATTCTTCAACTTCATTATTATACGACACTGAATTTTGAATTTCTTCTCTCATTACACTGTTTGCTTCAAATAGATCAAAGCGTAATAAATATTCTGTTTCCATAACTTCATTTTTCAACTTATTGCAACCCATTCGTCTGGCATCTTCAATATATTCGAATGTTATTGTAAATGGTTAAAATCACAACTGATATTTAATCCATCCTTGTAAAACATAGAGCAATGCTGATCTAATATTTGATTCGGAATATGATATGTTTTATCATAATTACTGATAATAAAGATACCATACATGTTTTCATAACATTCCTTTTGAAATCAATCTTACATTGACTATAAAATGGGAATGTATTGTACACGAATGTAAAATCTTGCAGTGCAACTTCCCAGTCACCATTTAAAGAAATCGGATTCTGGAGATTGACCATGAATTTACTGGCTTGATTATCTGGATGAATAAGCGGGCAACTATTGCTTGGTAAATAGTATAAAAATTCACTTTACTAGATCCTTTTCTGATATCCATGATGGGTTTTGATAACCATGCCATTTGACATAGTATTGTTTATCCTTGCCGACCTTTTTTAGTTTTCAATATCTTTTGAATTCTAAATACTTTTGGGGGAGGAATAACTTGTAATTCTTGCTCATAAAATTTTCCTTGTACAATATTGTTATCATTGTCTTTGATGACATACATTACAGGATTCTGTTTAGTATTTATTTTTGAAATTACAAAGACTTCATCACTCCAATTCGTATCGAAATTTTTAATAAATGGTGATGCACTAATTTTACTAATTCTAACATGGTCACCTACTTTATATTTCGGTTTTGTAATTTTTTCAGGCTTTTTAGAATAGTTTGTTTTTGACGTGATATCAATCGGCCTTAATCCATTCAGTCCTTGATGTGATGAGTGATTATAACTGGTTATTATTTTTGGTAAAACCAATACCCATTTTTTATTACCTTGATGCACGAATAATTTCTTTAATCTATCTCTCAAAGTTCGGTTAAATCTTTCAACATGAGCAGCTTTGTATTGAGAATGTACTGAGTAATGGTTTATTTTCAATTTATTGAGGATTTGCTTGACTTTACTGTTGTAGAATTCTTTACCTAAAATAATAATAATAATAATAATAATAATAATATTAATACCTAAATCAGTTTGCAAGTTTTTAGGATGTCCATCTTTAAATAAATGATTAACGGCTTTGGACATTTCATCTGCAGATTTTGCCTTGACGGGTATTGCTCGGGCAAACCGACTGAATACATCAATACATGTTAAAATATATTTATACCCATTGTTAATTTTCGAATAGGGTATCATCTCCATCAAATCCATTTGCCATAAATCATTTATTCCATATGTTTTATATGCTCTTGTTGGGAATCGTTTCTGCATTGGTTTGTTCAAACTGTAGGCAAGCTGGTCTGATAACCACTTCTGAGTTTCCTTTTTCGAATTCGGAACTCTTTTCCTTAATTTTGCCACTCCACCAAAACCGGCTTCGTCTTCCGGGTTCGTCCAAATCTTCTCCATTACAACAAGAAGATTTAATATTAAATTTAATGTCTGGTAATGAAGGATTAGCACCCATTGTTTATGATCGACTTCCTATTATTCCACCTAATAATGATATTGCTAAAGGTATCAATGCACCGATAAATCCCCCTTGTTGTTTATATATAATTTTTCTCATTTGTTGACGATTTTTATTATTTACTAATGATAGCAAAGGTTTCCTATGTTTACTCAATAATTGCTTTTTAGATTTACTGATTTTAATCTTGCCTTTGACTACTTTAAGTATAATATCGAGTAAATCATCGACAACATAATTTGGAAATGATTGCAAAATACTGTTTCTTTTCATACTTGGTGCCTTTAACAGTGTATTGAAAAACGGGAAACTCCGATGATTTTTAACAACTTTTACTTTCTTAGTGGTTTTACTTTTTGGTTTAGGTTTAGGATTTTTCGAAATAAGATTCATTGCAGGAATATTTTCTGTAATAAGTTCTTTAGATGGAGTATAACTAGTTGTTGGTGGAACTTTTGGTTGTTTTTTACCCGATATCCGTGTTTTTGAAAACATGATTTATATGTTTTCAACTTTGTTTTGAACTTTGTTTATATACCATGGCACCTTTCGGGTTGAAAATATCTGTTTTTTACCCGTATATCATCAGGACATTGTTGTGTGAAATCGAGAAATATATACCCATGCGGTATTTTCGTAGCATCTTGAAATGCATTGATAAGAAAATTACGATTGTTAGGGTATGCTTGTCGTCCAAGAAAATCAATGACAGTTGCATCTCTAGGATTCTTGAAAATAACTAAATATTGTACATTTAAATTAAGTGTTCGATGTGCACCACCTTGATGAAATAGATTTTGTGTTATGAAAATAACTGTTACACCAACATGTCTGCTGATTTTTGTGAATAAATTATTAAAGTCCTTTTCTTTATTGGCTTCTTGATACAAATCATCGATAATGATGACATCATCTTTCTTCAAACGACTTGACCAGTTTTTATCAAAACCCTTTACTATTTTCATGTTTTTCAACTGACAGAAACTTGATTGTGTCAATCCGTGTTCTTCGTCGGCGCCCCTATGCCAATAAATATTGTTGAATTTTGTTTTAAACAAATTTGATTTTAGTAATTTACAAACAAATAAAGTTTTCCCGCTACCACTTGGACCAACGATTTGGTATACTGCATCATTTCGTAATTCCATTATTTTTTGTTTTAAATTTAAACTATATAATTATTGTTTATATTGATAATTTAAATGAACTCTGTTTTTAAATACCTATATATATCAAAGTTTTTAAAATTATTTCATTAAAATGCTTTCAAATATAAATTACAGGGCAAAAACTGATGTATCAAAAATGGTATTTCCAATAGGGAAACCACAACAACTTATCAATAGAAGTAATAAATATCCAATAATATATTTCAAAACTGGTAAATGTAGAATTATGGGGTGTAAGGAAATAATCAAAGCTAGTGAATATAATGTTTATGATTTAGAAATACAATCGATAACCGTAACTTCCGATATAGGTTTCTCTTGTAATTTAAATAAATTAGCTAAATTAATACCATGCTTTTA
The DNA here is from genome assembly GCA_959609185.1 of Schmidtea polychroa. Taxonomy (NCBI): domain Eukaryota; kingdom Metazoa; phylum Platyhelminthes; order Tricladida; family Dugesiidae; genus Schmidtea; species Schmidtea polychroa. Next base: position 50,936 of record CAUHTR010008198.1, on the reverse strand, counting down.
TGAACCAGAAATATTTCCAGCTTTGAGATATATAAAATATAACTCTATGTGTGTAAATATATTCGCTAGCGGTAAGATAGTAATTCTTGGAATAAAAAATATTGATTACAAATGTATAGTTGATAATATCATATCTGAAATTAAATCAATAATTGAAGGAAAAGAATTTTTAGATTTTTTATTATCACTTAATTAATTATTTATCATTCAATTAAAACAAAAACATGCTGCAATCTGATTGGATGATAAACAATAGTCATAGGTATAAAAACCCTGTACCATTTCATTTTAATCATAATTCACAATGACCAAGAAAATTTCAAGCACTGAAAAACCAAAAGTTGTTCCAGAACTTGTACAACCTGTTCAAATGTTCCACAACTACAAAATGTATTTTTTAAAAGAAGAAATCAATATGAAATTGGTGTCACCGATCAAGCTTATTCCTACCCAATTTCAATTCTTAACCGGCACGCTTTCCATGTTAGATATTAAAACCATAGATGATGTTTTCAAAAGGTTGAATACGAATCTGACATGCAATCAAAATGCATTTTTCAACAACCGATATGCAAAATTTTATGAATGCTTTGATGAAATCAGTTTCAAAGAAAACGAAAATTGGTATATAACAATTGCAATCCAAGGATATAAAGTTGATAATAATGATGTGTATTCTCCAATTTGGAAAATTATGTCTGCTAGACTTTCACAGTTATTTTAATAAATGTTGTTGTATTTAATAAATGTATTTAGTTATATTTGTTTTCGCTTATATTCTATAAACAAATATATACTATAGTTTTAAAATACTAATAATGACTACAGAAAAAGGTTAATATGATTAGTTAATTATCAAATTATTTAATATTTAGAATTTATAATAAACTTTTTATTGGAAAAATTATCAGAAATATCTGGTGTGAAAATGGAGGATATAGTATCTGTTACAAACGCATTAAATATAGACTGGGTAGCAGAGAGTGAAGATTCAGGATTTGATGAAACAACTGAAGAAAACACTCAAGATGATGAGGAAAGTATTCAAGAAATTGATGAAGTTATGGAGGAATTTACGGATACTGAACCGTGCGTATATAGGGATTGTATAGATCATGTTGTTGAAAATGTTATGAACTGTGGAGATGATGAATGTGAATGTGTTAATAAATTTTAGTGTATATTTAAAGAATAATATTTAGAATTTAGAAAGTTTTGTCTTGAATATTTTTAGTAGTAACTTTGTGAACAGTACCCATGTGACTTGTTGAGTGTGAGTAGTACTCTGGTGATCAGTACCTTTGTGAGCAATACCCATAGGGGACAGAATATTTTGTCGGATAAAAATATAGATTAATAATAATAATAATAATAATAATAATAATAATAATAATAATAATAATAATAATAATAATAATAATAATAATAAAACTTAGAAAATAATAATATTTTTTTTTTAAAATAATAAATTACCTTGAAAATAATAAATGACCTTGAAAATAATATTTTGAAAAATAAATGACCTTGAAAATGGTCTAGGGAAAACGTTAATAACTTTGCCGATGTTAATGATGATGATACCTTCAATAGCTCATTCGAAAGGTCTTGCACTAAGCTTCAAAATAAGCTATCGTCCAATAAAGTCTGTTGGCGGGAACATTAATTATTGGGATGAAAAAAAGTAGGGGCCCTCTGGACCAATTAATTAAAACAAAAAATTAAATTAAAAAAAATGACCTTGAAAATATAAATGACCTTGAAAATATAAATGACCTTGAAAATAAATGACCTTGAAAATATAAATGACCTTGAAAATAATATTTGAAAAATAAATGGCCTTGAAAAATGGTCTCGGGAAAACGTTAATAACTTTGCCGATGTTAATGATGATGATACCTTTAATAGCTCATTCGAAAGGTCTTGCACTAAGCTTCAAAATAAGCTATCGTCCAATAAAGTCTGTTGGCGGGAACATTAATTTTTGGGATGAAAAAAAGTAGGGGCCCTCTGGACCAATTAATTAAAACAAAAAATTAAATTAAAAAAAAAATAAATGACCTTGACCTTGACCTTTTATTAAAAAAAATTTTTTTCCCGGGGGGGAGGGGGGGGGGTATGTGGTCTGGAGGGCCCATGGTCTGGATGGCCCACATCATACTACTATATATATATATATATATATATATATATACTATTTATGATTCCAGGGCATTTCGGTAACATGTACTATATATATAGTAATATATATAGTAATAAATACTTATATTAATACACGACAATCATAGAAAACTTTAAATAATAAAGAGATAAAAAAAGATAAACTTGTTTTTTTGTTTTCATAGAATCAAATTTTTACATTATTATGGTGCCCCCGACATAGAAAATAGGTTTGAATCGTGATAAGCAGTGTTTTGGGGGCTTTAACCTAAGAAGCGCATTGAGAATTTTATAAGAATAAATATTTAGTAATTTTGAAATTATTAAAGATCTTGAAAGAAATTAATTCGTCAACCATAACTAAGTGAAATAGTTCTATTATCAATAGAAAATAATGAGGCTCGAAAAATAAATGTAATAAATGTTATTGCCGAATTTGGCTATAACAAGGCTAGAAAGAAACTATAAATAATATTTGACCCTTTCGTCACGGGAACCGTACAAAGCCGTAACATAATTTTGCGTCTCACATACGAGAAACCTATTTCATAATAGTAATCTATTTTTTTCAATAGTGAATTTATCTTAAATTTTGCAAATACTATGAAAGAAATTAAATGTTTAAATTTAATAAAGCTACTTTTATTTTTTATTAATATTACAATTATACAAACATACTGAGACACAAATTATACAAAAGCGCCCCGTAGCGAAAAGGTTAATTATAAATATGTAATATTTTCTTGGTTTAAAAAATTAAAAAAATTGTTTTAAATTATATTTTACTTTTTAAATCCTTTATATTAACTTCGCGGGGTTGAATGAATGTGACACGCAAATCTTGCGAGGGCAAACTAAACCACTTTCAGTTATCTGGTGAGTTGAAACTTTGCAAATTGACTCATTGTCGATGACAATGTGTTTTATTAAATTTTGGTACAGCGCTAAATTTTGAAATAAAGTGTACTTAATAATAGCAAATTTTGTGTCTAACGTTAATAAAATTATATATTTGTGGTTCATTCAGAACGAGAATGGATTTGAAAATTATTTGAAACCATCAGATTTCAGAAAATGGATTTATAATAAAAACTTGATTTATGTGTTGATTAATGTGTTGATTTCTTATACAAGCATATTCTTTATACATGTCTAAAATGGCTCAAATCATTTAGTAACATATTTCATTCGTTTAAATTATCAGCTGTCAAATTGGCTTTAAAATAGATTTTAGTTTGTGTGCCAAAGAGTAAGGAAACAAAGCTTTTATCAAACCAAAATTGTAAAAAGGACAAATATTCAAATCTTATAAAAGGGTTACTTATCTTATTGAATTTTTATAGAAAAATGCAGATCGAAAAAGACAACATTGTGTTGAAATTTGTTAACGGTTAATCAAGTATTTTGTGTTGGGTCTTATTTTAATAATTGACCAAGAGGATGCCGTACTGACTTTGACTATAATAACCCAATAATAATAATAATAATAAAAGTAATCAACGTCACTTGAAAAAGGTAGTGCCGAAAATTTGTGAATTGATTAAATCATTCATTGAAGGTAAATCTGTCTGGAAAATCCATCAACCGAAGAAACTTTAGTCCTTACCCCATTTTTAATTTTGCTCAACACTTTCGATGGGGTTCAAAAATGGATTATATGACAACTTTTCTATTTGAATAGTCAATGAAGATATATTATTGTAAATGGATTAGCTCATCTTTGAAAATTGAGACCTCGATTTGTTGGTATATTGTTATAAATTCTATTGTCTACTAGTGATCTACCGAAGCTCTTGTTCGTCCATCTATTGAAGAGCATTCATCTATGAATTTCTTGAAATGAAATAGTCGATTCTGATGTGATGAAATCATTTATGAACAGTACCAAAAGTATTATTAACAGAACAAATATACAAAACAAATTTTACCGTTCGATAAAAAAATAGCATCGATTGTCGAAAATGTTGTTTATTATTTTTATTTTTAACAGTTACATAAATAATATCTTTATATATTTTAATAAAGCAACATTAAAATTTAACAGATTTATTATAGTATTATAAAACATTTTTCAAATTTCACCACTGATTTCATCACCTCAAAATCACTTTAAAAAGGCAGTGCCGAAAATTCGTGAATATCAAAAACATCGATATATTTACTGATTCATAATCAAGCTTTTTAATAAATACAATATTTATTGTAATAAAACAAATATCATAAATTTCACTCATTAACATTTTAAAATCCTTTGAACTTTCCGAACAAACAATTAGGCAAATGAATTTTAAATGATTATTATGATAAAATTAACTACATTTAATTAAAATTTGATTTCCTCCACTTTAAATTTTATCTTAATTACATTTGAAGAATTGTCTTATAAATTTTAACCGAACTATTTTATTTTAAATCTGGATTATAATTTTATGAATTTTTACTTTTTAATAATTGCAACATTCCAATTCTTTTCCAAATTTTTGTATTATATATAATTTGACATTCACAAAATTTTCCAAATAAAAGATGTTGAAAAATCCCATGTATTTATACAAAATTCAACAAAGGATGCCTAAGCAAAACCAGAATAATTTTGCATTATTTGGTTATTGCAAATAGCCACATTATACTCAAACATGTCTAAATCTGCGCGATTAAAATGTTTAAGACCAAATTAAAGTCAGATTAAATAATCAAATGATTTCAAAGATATTATTATTTGAACATACTAGTAACACTAGGCCTTCAGTGTTATCATTGCTATTTCATGATAATTTTTCCCATTACTCATGTTGTCATGATAATGGTTTTCCAGAATTCACTTTGTTTACTTTTCTTTCTATTTACTTAACTCGGAATTTCCTTAATTAATTAGTTAATTAATTAACGATTTCCTGTTTTTGTACGTTTTCCTGCATTTCGACCCTTTCTGAACATATTCTGACGAATCCGTTCTCACCATGATCTTTTCCATAATCTAATTTACACCTGACCCGTTTTTCAAATTTTAATTCGATAATTTCTTGATTTGGAATTTTTAAAATTAACATTGAGTAAATACATACATACACGATACATTTACACAGCACAAATAGCTAAAAAGCGTGCAGACATTTAAAAAGCAAATTTTAAAAAAGAAATATTTTTATTATTAAATTTTAACAAAACATTAACAATAAAAATTTTAAAATAATAATTTTAATAATTAAAAATAATTTTACTAAAATATGGTATAAATATACTTTTCCAATATGATTAATTGACAACCAGATGTAACAAGACACTTTATTTTTATTGCGTATATTTTACAAATTAATATATAAAAAAATTAAAATTAATTAAAACTAAATTTCATTCACTTAGTGTTTCTGTAACTAAATCTTACTCAACTAAAATAGTTAATTAATAAATTTCAGAGAAATTATTTATCAAAGATTTTAAATTGTCTTAAAATAATAAGACTATGATTGATGGAATTTCAGACAACAGTTTTGTTTTAAGTAGTGAACGCCAAAATTTATTTATTAATTCCCAGTACGCTGTAATAGTATTTCGAAGATGATTTTCCAAACTTTTTTTTCTCCTTAAAATTGTCATATTATGATTTACAGCTTACAAAAAATCTAATTATTTTTCGCATCTTAAATAAATTTCTTTGAATTATTGAATAAATTTTTTGTTTATTCAAGCTGCATCAAAACAGATTTTCAACTAGCTTTCATTAAAATTAATTTAAATACAGAAATCTTTTTACTTGTTTTAATTTATTTTTTTTCATATTTTGATTTTTAATACTTTAAAGTTTAAGGACATCTTTTTCTTATATACCTATAAAATGTCTTATCAGAGATATTTACGAATAATTTATTAAAAATTTAAATTTTCAGAATGACTTATAAATTAACTTTTAACCTTGAAATGTCGTGCGTTAGAGAAGTCCCTGGATTTGGCTATTAATAAAATGATGACATTAAAGACGTTGTTACTATAAATAGCAGTCACCTTATTGGCTACATATTTACTATTGCCATGTTTGTGATGTTTCTTAGGTAAAAGAGCAAGGCAGTTTTGTCATTTTCGTGTAGATTATGTCGTGAAGTGTAGAGCCATATATCATTCTTCATAAATGATGGTTATGATAAAATTTACTTTTAAGTTACCGGCTCTTTTTCTTTTCACAATCTCTCATGGACCTATTGACAATTAAAATTTGCAAAAGAAAAATATTATATTTATCCTTTCAATATTCTTCATAATAATTGAAATTGTTGTAAAAAACGCTGGTAAAGAACTCGGATGTACAAAAATAAGAAATTAAATAATAAATAAATATTAAGTAAACCAATCACATTAAAATAATAAAAGTTTCCTAATACTTTAATTAAGGTATCCATCAATAATATCCTTCACAAAAAGTCGCAAAAAATAAGATTGATCACATAGGAAGATCGTAATTTTTGATCAAATTTAATTAATTTCTCAATTTACTGAATCACTTTTTCTTTTTTACTCTCATGGAGTGAAGGTGGAAAAGTATGTAACAAGGCAGCAGATTTCACCAAAAAAAGAAAATACAAAGGCACTGTCAAGAGGATCAAAGCAATTGTAACCAATTTTGGGCAATGAACAATTACGGATTATCTTAGGGATATTGCTCATTATTTGAGTTTGCAAAATTAACAGAAAATATTATACTTGAGACTGTTGAGCTTTACATTAAATGTATAGTAATTATATTAAAAACAGTTGATTTTTTGCTATTTTTTTTGCAACGATCATATTAGTCTTTCGGTTTTTTGTCCGACCAGAATTTTTGTGCAACATTTTTGCACTAAGCTATTATAAGTTACTGAATGATTAATATTAAAAAGTAGTTCTGAAATTTTCATAATGTCCATCAAATATTGGAAAAAAATGATTTAATTTCTTTTATTTATAATTAAATTATAAGAAATCAAGCATTTGTTTTACAAAATATTTCGACAGTTTTCCTGTCATCACCTGATAGGATAGAAAAAACTGTAGATATTTTAGATTTTATAAAGAGATTTTATTAATTTTTCTTTCTAAAAATAATTTTTTTAATTCAATTTAATTTATTGTTGCTACAAATTTTTTATCACAGCTCTTATAAGTTCATATTCAATATAATTAGGATAAATAATACGTACTTTTTATTTCACATAGGATTTATTTTATTCTATTAGATTATTTTATTTGGCATGGCCAATAATCAGTTTTCTGATTTTTGTCTTTAATTGGTTCTCAAGCTGTAATTTGTATTTATAATGAGTTTAATTATCTATATTTATTAGATCATATTTTTTTGAATATATTTTGTTCATTTGCTAATTTAATACAATTATTTTAATAAAAAAACAATTCTTTTTATTAACCGTCAAACCCCATTCTTTGTGTCCCACTAGTCCTTTTATTACCGCAAATAATAAATAAAAAATATAATAATGATGATAATAATAATAATAACAATAATAATAATAATAATAATAATAATAATAATAATAATAATAATAATAATAATAATAATAATAATAATAATAATAATAATAATAATAATAATAATAATAATAATAATAATAATAATAATAAAAGTAGATTAGGAATATTATTTGAAAAGTGAAAAATTTTAAAAATAATTCAAAGATAAAATTATAAAAAGCGACTAATTTTGACAATGAAATGAAATTGAATGAACAATATAATAATATATAAAAATAAGTTGCAGGAAAAGAGAGCTAGTCAAACAAAGCGCTAATTGGAATCCTTCAATTATCCAACTGACACAATACATCCTAATGTAACGTTTATTTTTCTCCTAAATATTGTTATAAATAAGAGACTAGATTTAAACAATTTATTTTAATATTATATAGTTTATTGTAATCATATGATTTAAATAGAAAATATAAAAAATTCAAATTAACTATTATTTATTTGAAAACTTACCGAATCGCAAAGTTTAAAGAAATCGTAAATATAAATTGATAACTTTATAAAGAATATTTTAGAAAAATAAAGTTTTTATTTGCATAATTTATATAATTTATCAAAATGCAAATTAAAATATTTATAAAAATATCAATAGATTATATTTCAGTTCTAAAGGTTTCAGTGATAAGGGTTTCAGTATTAGGGGTTTCGGTGATAATGGTTTCAGTGATAAGGGTTTCAGTAATAGGGGTTTCACAAGTGTTTGGTAAAGACTTAATCAAACTTTAAGAGGAAAAGGTTAGACGCACAATTCTCTTTTACGTTTTCAGTTGATTTGTTCATTAGCTATTCTTCATTATCACCTTCAATTTGCTTACCATTTACTTTATTTCATATTTTCCCACTAATATTATCATATTATCTTTTGTAAAAATAACTCTTAATTTTTCTTATTAACCCATTACAAATTTGATGAATAATATTTCACTTCCTAAGATATTTACACCTAATTTTATGATTACTTAAAATTTAGATAGAAATTAAATTTTTCAGGGTCTTTCGATCGAGTTTAATCAATAAAATAATTAAATATCATAAAATCCTTTTTTTACTAGACTAGAAAATTTATTTTAACTAGAAATCTTAATAAAAAATAATGTAAATTAAAACAAATTATTAATCTTAAAATATATTAAATTGAATGACTTATTAAATTATTTTAATTTTAAATTAAAATCAATTCAATATCAAAGTTAATATTTATTATGGCGGGCAAATGGACCGATGATCAAATTTAGATAAGCTCCAAATAAAGAATTCGGATATGAAAACAAATCATTTTGGAATTTTTATATTTTTGTACAAATTAAATGTTACATTTCTCGGGCTTTGAAATTGATTAACGTGTGAAATAAAGTATTATTCGCAATGTATTTATTATGCATGTTATTAGCACACACGCTTACAGGCATTCAATCACTCAAATACTTACATATTGTCTTGACAAATACTTTGGTATTGAAATATTGTTGGGTGTAATATTTATTTACTGTTTAACCTAATTTTAAGGAGTGAAACCATATCATAATATAATTTATAATATATAAAGTAGAGGGTCTTTTGTCCAATAATTAATTGAAAGTTAACCATTTTCTATATGTCCAGTAGCAACAATTATGATACATTATAAATCTGAAATCCCATGGAAATTCTGACATCTGATTTCTTCTGTAATATTTAAAATATAAAACATATGATAAAAATGTGGATTTAAAAGGTTTTCCGTTAAATTATTTCACACAAACTCTGGTTAAGATTTTTCGATAAAAAATTAATTCAACGTATTCTAAAAATGTCCAGAATAGAATCTGTTCCTGGTATTATTATCTTGGATACGATTGACACTCTAACAAGAAAAATTAATGTGACAATATTATTATTATTTTTATATTATTGGAAATATTTCAACATTGTACCATCGATAATTTTGTAAACATCACCATCTGATTTTCACTTTTTACCCCACATCAAATCATACTTGCCATCTGAATTTTGTGTAATTGAAACAGTAAAACAAACAAACTATTTCGATAAACATTTGATTTTTCAAATTTTTCAGATTCAGATAATTTTTATTACAGAATTGGTAAATAAATTATTTCCCAAATGATAATACTAATAGTGAAAATAATAATAATAATAATAATAATAATAATAATAATAATAATAATAATAATAATAATAATAATAATAATAATAATAATAATAATAATAATAATAATAATAATAATAATAATAATAATAATAATAATAATAATAATAATAATAATATAATAACAATAATAATAATAATAATAATAATAATAATAATAATAATAATAATAATAATAATAATAATAATAATAATAATAATAATAATAATAATAATAATAATAATAATAATAATAATAATAATAATAATAATAATAATAATAATAATAATAATAATAATTGTTATTATTATTATTGTTATTATTATTATTATTATTATTATTATTATTATTATTATTATTATTATTATTATGAGGATTAAATAAAATTCATAAAAACATTTTGGGTCATACACCGTAGATGTGTTATTGAAATGATATAATTATTTAATTTTTAATTATTTAAAATTAATTAATTATTTGTTTAATTATTTTTAAATAAATGTTTAGTTTGAGTATTAATTGAATGTTTTACATTTTCTTAGAAAATTAATGTGGAAAATAATTAATAAAATAAGTACTTGTTAGACCTAATTATTTAATGACTATTTAAAAGAAAATTAAATAAATTAAATTAAATTAAATTCTAAAAACATCTTGGATGTGTTATTGAAATAATATCATACATTTCATTACTAATTATTTAAACTTAATTAATTATTTGTTAAATAATATTTAAATAAATGTTTAGTTTGAATATTAATTAAATGTTTGCATACTCTAAGAAAATTAATGTGAAAAATAATTAAGAAAATAATTATACTTAATTATTTAATAATCATTTAAAACAAAAGTATTTTTCAAAACTCGAAAAGGTGCTTTTGATTGACATCAGAATTACTTTATCTAGTTTAATCTTCAGATATAATTTTATTATTTTATTCGTGTTGTGAATCAAGTTGAACTGAATTCCTGTGAAAATATGGGCAAAGTACGATTTAAAAAATTCTAACAATTCAGAAAAGGGAAAAACATTTAAAAGTGACTTAAATGTAATTCTCTTAAAAAAAACTAATTGTGATTTATGTATTTAGGAAGCCCCTAAAAATTGTTAATTACTTTAATCGGACACTAAAATTATCCGCATAACAAATCTAGAAATATATTCATTAGGAAAAATTAGGAAAGAATCTAAGTGTAATTTTCAATGTATGTCAATTTTAGAACTCTAGATTTTTCATATTTTTTACCCCACTACTTTCTAATCTTGTATACCCTTTGGAAAATATATAATTTGAGTCAAGTAGGTTTATAAACAAAGGTATTTTTTGTAAAAATAAAAATATCTGGTAGAAAAAAAATTTGCATTCTCTAACCATCAAGGTTAAAATCTGTTTTAGAGACCCTAACAGCGTTATATTTTTGAATTTTTGAATTTCCTTGCTGTGTTTGAATTTCAGAAATATGTAATGCTTCTGCGACATATATTTATTAAAATCCTTGTATAATATTTTTGAAAGCTACGATTTACTGCTACATCTAAAGATTGCAAGAAACCAGTTAAATTCCGGGGAAAGAATACAGCAGAAATAATGTACTTTTAAAGATACTTTAGTCCATTATGATCACTATAGGCTCATGGAGCAATCTGGTTTGTTCCTTAATTAATATAATTTTTTTAATATTTTGCTTCAAAATCACATCTTTAAACATTTCAGTTCTATTAACATTTACAAGACAGTTTTTGTTTTTTTTTGTTTTTTTTTGTTTTGTTTTATTTTTTTTAATTGCAAAATAGCACGTGTGGATTTAAAGATTTCCTTTTGAAGTTTTAGTCAATGTTGTAGTAAAACGTTTATGTGAACGTTTATGTTTTCTTCATCCTTTCGAGGTTATTTTTTGTTGCGGTTTGACGACGAGACACTAAATTATGATGACTTTTAAATCATTGATATTTTTGAAATCATTTGAAATCAAAACTCTAATTTTCTTTATCATCTAATAATTTTAAACGATTGCAAACTTTCTGTGGTTTTAATTGTATATATTTATCTTTATCTTTTAAGCCTTTTACCTTCGATCCTTTACTCATTCTTACACTTGTCTTTAAATTTCATCAAATTACAATTTTCTTAGACCACTTGGTAATTTTTGTGCACATTTTATTTGTAATTTCGAATTGTTGATTGCTAGAAGTTGAGATTTTCTGTTGTGCCATCCAGAATCGATATACCAATATTATATTTTTTGATAATGCTAACCCCCCCCTTCATTTAGCATCGGCATTGAATGATCAGTTTATATTTTTTGAATAGTTTTTATGTAATCACATTATACTTAATTTTTAATAAATACAAACAAACAATAAAAAAACTTGCACGTTATTTTCAAAATTACCTTTGACTTATTTCGAAAATAATAAAAAAATACCACGCCCTACTTTTGAAATTTTTCGTATTCGTAATCGGAACAAATTGATATATGGAATATTATTACGTTAAGCGATGTATCCTTAGTTAGTTGTATTTTATTAGTGTTATGGTAATATGTGTAGCCTTATTGATTGATTGTAGAGAGACCTGAAGGACCCGATAGACTCACCGTTAAAAAATGAGGCGGGACAATCGGGGTACGTGTTGTGTAGAAGAGATACAAACAACAGTTAGATAAAATTACAAATTTTATTAGACAATAAAATAAATATTACTTTAGAAAATCGTTTCTTTCTTTAACTTTGTAATTCCCGATTCCTTTATTGTAGCGAATGTTTATGTTTCCTGGGTTTCAGATATATGTTTTTCTAAAATTTTCAAATGTCCAAAATCTCAAAATTAAGAAAACGATTTGTTTTTTATTTTCCAGTTTTTTAAAATAACATAAAAATCTCAATCATAATAAAATTCATATTTCTTTAAGTAATATTATTTTCTTTCATCAATATTTTTTTGTATTTTGTATTTTATCAATATTTGTATAGCGATAATTTACCATAGTAAATTATCGCTATATAGTCCCTTTATTCCATTTTCGAGGGCGACATACACTCAACGAAATAGCAAGGCGTCGCGTAACCTTGTTTAAAAATAAAAAAGAATATGACTGTACAATACATGGAATATTACTTTTTATGTAAATAAATATGCACAACAAGCTAAAAAATGTACACGTGAATTCTGTGTGTTTTTATGGACATCAAATATAAATATTTTACTGCACAACGCCTAAACGTTGTGTTCGAATAAAATATTTAGTAGGCGTACTACTTACACATAATACCTAGGCCAGGGGTGGGGAACCTATATATTTCCATAGGCCACATTGAAATTTTTCGCCTCCAAATGAGGCCGCAGTCAAAAAGTATTTTAACATTAATTTATTTCATTTTAAATCTTTTGTTTATAATCAGTCTCAAGATTTGAAAAATGCAACTGTACGAAATATTCTTGAAAATTTTATTATTTCTGAATCGAAAAATTGATGCAAATAAGTCATCATTTCACAAATTAGTGCTTAAAAATCTTATTTATTCTTCTACATACGTTTTGTATTTTTGGGTGTGCATGATTGACTTTTATATTTCGTTCTGTCTACTTGACTGGATGCTTATACAGTACGGTATATATACAGTTCAGTAGTTATAGTATTTTATTTGTAAATCCTCAAAATTCAAGGTTTTTTATATAAATTAAGATTTATTTTGATAAGGCTCCGGAGGCCACACATGAAGCCCGGGAGGCCACAGGTTCCCCACCTCTGGCCTAGGCGTTATGTTGGCTGGAATACTGTAGAATTTCTTTTAAAAGTGAAACCAAGATAAACTACGGATTTATCACTTTTTCTATTTTGGAGGGGTTTATTTAGCATGTATTTTGATATAAATCTTTTTGGATAAAATGTAGGTTGAAATTTCTAATGTTTTTTGTATTTTATTTGTGCCAGCACAGTGGAACTTGTAAAATAATTTTAATTTATAAAATATTCTTCCATAAAATTTAAAGAACACAAATTAATATTTGGTAATAATTATATATGTTTTGCTATTTTTAATAGAATGCCACATTCATTTTGGGCCCATTTTTTAATATTTAAGTGCGTCTAAAAAACGAATGAACCATTTGAATAAATAATTATGTAAATAATTAAATGTCACATAATATATACAATCCGATTTGAAAGAACAAAATATCCGAAATGTTTGATATTCAATTATTGCATTCAATTGTAAAATAACTGGAAATAATAGTTATCAAAAAAAATAAACAATTTTTAATTAATTAATTTTAAAATATAATTTAAACAAAAATGTTAGAAAAAATATCAGGACATTGCAAAAGGTCTTTTTACGAATATGCATTGCCAATAGTAAGAATAAAGCAAGACTAAAAAAAGAATAAAAAACCAATTGTTTTTTTTAAATAATTTTCTAAACTTGTTTAGTGGATTTTCAATTTGTTCTATTCCATGTCCAAGAAAGAATTACAGTAATAAATAAAAATTGAATTCTTAAAAAAAAGTTATAAATTTGAGACTAGCATACTATTTATAAAATCTTATTTTTAAATAATAATAATAATAATTATAATAATAAAAGTAATAATAATAATAATAATAATAATAATAATAATAATAATAATAATAATAATAATAATAATAATAATAATAATAATAATAATAATAATAATAATAATAATAATAATAATAATAATAAAAAAAATAATAATAATAATAATAATAATAATAATAATAATAATAATAAATTTAGGAAATGTATTTTGATAATGAAATGCAAATATTTTAAATGTTGGTACAAAATAAAGGGAGCATATAATATATAATATTATACACGTTCTGTTGGTAAAAATTTTAAAAAAGGAGAAAATACAAGATTTACAAGATATAAGTTATAAACATGAACAGACAACGACATCATATACAAAGTAGCGATTTCTCACATTTTATATCGGTCCCACATATATTTTCAATTATCCACTAAAAGTATGGCTTGTCTACAAGTTTGGCATGACTTAGTCCCTATTTATGTGTGTTTCAGTTACAGAAATGATGATCACAGCAGAAGAAATATTTGCAATTGATCTGATTTATTTTAGACGACTGATTCAAGTCATGAATAATTAGATTTCAATCACAAATATGCCCGGATGTTTGTTAGGAGGGAATTATTAATTTACGTATTATTGGGAATTCATTCCTCGAGGTTATTTGTAATATAATAAATCAGCATTATGAAATTGTTAGAAAAAACAAACAAAATAAATTACGCAATAATGAAATAAATATTTTTTTTATTAATTTCTGAAGTTTTAATTGATATTCAACTTAAATTTATATATAATAAAAATACTATTTGTATAAATAAATAAAAGATTTATAAATTATAAAATAACCGTGTTGGATTTGTAAATATTTCAGTAAGAAAGTAAGACTATGTAAAAATGTCCTAGGGTTTATATTGTCGGCTTTTGGTCATATAACAATCTTTTAATGAATTGTTTTCGTGATTGTCGGCTTTCTTTCAGCATGTTATTTTAATTAAATTAATTCTATAAATAAAATGCCAGTATTTAGCGCTCATCCCCATTATGTTAGAAATTAGTCATTTTACTTACTTTAATTCAATTAATTAATTTTATTTGACATCAATCATAATCATTAGAGTTGTGGTAATATAATTTTAATGATTTATAACTCTAACTAACATTTTAATTAATCAATTAATTAATATAATTTTGATGATTTATTGATTTTTCAATTTTTAATTATATTAATTAATTTTAATTAATTTTAATTAATTTTTTTATTACCGTTTCAAGTTTTAATAATCCAAACAAAAAATAGTACAATGACTATACTTGTAAACAACAATCACAAAACCGTAAGTCGGTGTAAACTAAAACCTTGTTGGGGGTTATATATATATATATATATATATACGCAAAAAAAAACGAAAGTAACAGCTCAAAAACGGTCTTAGTGAAAAGATTACGGACATTTTTGACAAACTAGCTAAAATAATAGCCAAGGCATCTAAAGTATACTTTAAAGACAAAATATTCCGACAAATTTTTAAATATTGAAACTCTTAATTTTAGAAATGAAATTTTGTATCTACTAAAGAGAATAATAAATGTTTGTAAAAACTCGTCATTCAAATTTCCGAAATATAAAAAAAATTAAAAAGTGAAAATAAAATGTTTGTAAAATGTTAAGTTCTATCCACTCTTAGAAAGTTCGCTGACGTGAGCCATAATGAAATGTGACATGTTAAAGATGGTTTATTATGACAAAGTGTAGGTTTTGTAAAGTGACTATAAATTACTTGTAATAATAATTAATAATTATATATATATAATAAATAAATGATGAAATTTTTATATATCAAATAATTTTATTATTTTTAAGTGACCATTCCTTTTATAAACCAATCAGCCTTCAAATCCTAAGACAGTAAAATTTATTTACATTATTTAAATAGTTTATCTTATTGATAAGGATTTATGAAAGTTTTTCTTTTTCATTTGATTGACAATAGGCGGTGAAAGTTGCGACTCGCTGATGAACCCTGGTTCCGTATGACTACATTGGTTTGTTTATATGAATTGATTTACAGATAACTCGTCATCCGCTCACCGTAAAATTGATTTATTTATAATTAAATTGCAGAAACACTTATTGATTTCCTATGGAGGTTTTAATAAATCAATTATTTTAGAAACTGCCGATTTTGCATAATTTTGGTGTATTGACCAAACAATTGCATATCAATTATTTTATTTCCCTTCTCAATTCTCTGAAAATCTAAGAATGAATTTAAAATTTATTTAATTATTATTTTTTCCCCTCATTTTCTATCTTCCATTTAATTGTAATTGATTAAAGTTTTTTAGAGAAATTAATATGTAAATATCGATTCGTAGAGATTTGTGGAATCTTTGAAATTAGAATGAAATAATCTTTAAAAATATCACTAAAATCCTTAATTAATTTTGTCTCCTTTGATCAGTTTATATTTTTATTAAACATTTAACTTATTTAATAACATAAATAACACTTGATAAATATGTAAATAAATATATTTCAAAAATAAAAACGACATCATAATTACATTTCACTATGCCGATTAAAATGTTCATTATTTTTATACTTAGTAAAATGGATAAAATGTTCAGTAATTTAAATAAATGCTCATTAATTTTTAAATAAATTACACTAACCCTTTCCATTATAAATATCTTTATATTATTTAAACAATAATTTTAAATATTGAGTATAATAATAATAAAAAGAAAATAATAATAAAAATAATAATAATAGAAAAATATTCATTGCGTATTGTATTAATAGTTTCTTGTAAATAACAATTTCATTGGAAATTAAATTTTTTGATTTTAAAATTATATAAAGTTTTACAGTAATATTCAGACTAGTTTCAAGTTTACTTGACTCCTATTGTTACTACGTAAAAACTCAACCCAATCCGAAATCCAATCTTACATTGAATTTCACAATTGTTGTGCCTTTCTTATCAAATGTATATAAATAAATTTAATATTTTCATTTAATATATATGACCAACTTAAATAGATATAAATACTACCAAAGTTTGCAATGATACCTTATTGTGGTAAGAAAGTTAACAAAATATAGCTGATGTTATAATACTTCGAGCTGTATATCTTTCTTCTTTTCCTATTAATAATAGTAATAATTATTATAATAATGATAATGATAATTATAATAAAAATGTTACTGATAATAATAAATATAATCACGAGGACTATGATATTTTGGTGTGACATTTATGATAAATAAAGGTAACAAAACTTTAATTATAATTTATGGGTTTTTAAATTTCTCCCATGAATTCAACGACATGTTCATCTTGTCTCGAAATTGTCAACATTTTATGATTTTGTTGAAGTGAATGAACATCCTGATTAATCTTACTCGCTGCTCATTTGTATTCTACTAATGATGCATCTTCAGATTCTTTCAAATGAATAATCAACTCAAATTCCTCTACTGAACCTAAATTTCCCTATATTGTAGATTAATTAAATAAATAAATTAAAATGTGATGCAAATTAGTTTTAAAATTTAAATAAAAAGTGTATTGAAGTATAATAATAATAATAATAATAATAATAATAATAATAATAATAATAATAATAATAATAATAATAATAATAATAATAATAATAAACTTTCATTTAGTAAATTTTAATTGTTATATTTATTCATGAAGCATTTTAACAATTAAAACTTTATTTTAGAACTTAATAGACAGGGAGAAACTTTCATCCATTTCATTTACAGTCCATGTCACGGATAGTAACACCGAACCAAAAACTGCAAGCGTCGAAGTGAAGATTACGGTACTTGACGCAAATGATAATTCGCCGTTGTTTTCTACAAATTTACCTCAATTTTCAATTATTGAAAATACCGGTCCCAGTCGATTATTTGGTCAAATAAATGCAACAGATGCAGATCAAGGTTATTAATTATATTTTATATAGAAATTAGAATTATTATAAATAAACGAAATAGTGATCTTAATACTTCATTAATCGAGTATTTTGTTCGTTTTTCCATTCTTATACAATAATAATTTATATTAAACTAATTATGTAACAAGGTCATTATGACCTCGATATCTGATGACTAATACGTGAATGTTTGTAATCAATAAAGTGAAGTAAGTATGTATGTGATCTGTATCGATAATATTACTTAAACTAATAATACTCCCTTTTCTAGATTATGCAATTAGAAATACTATAAAAAGTATTGCAACTTCATGTTCAAGTTAAGAATTTCTTAAATAAATATTATAATACAATGTCTTCAAACACTTATAATAGGGTTTCTGTTGTTAACATGACAGAACCAGTTTTTAATTATCGGCACTTCTATTGTTGAAAATGTTATATTATTAATTACAATATAGTTTTACTAGATATAAGCTTGGTCCCTCCAGCACAATTTTACATGGACTTTCAATATGTCAAAGTCAATTTACAAAAGTCTATGTTTATGTTAGAGTCAGTCTCTTAGGCTTTAAGCGATTGGAAATGTAAAATATTTATCATGATAAATTAATTTTAAATAAAATTAACCAAAATAAGAATAATAAATAGAAAATGATAATTAAATGATACCGATAATAGTAAGTTATTAGTAAATGATTAATAATGCTTCTAATTATCTCTAATATGAAAAGAGGAAACAAAATTAATACTATTACAAAGTATTTTTATCCACAAGTGTTTATCAATGCAAAACAAGCTTGTTCATGACAACGTATGATAATCACATTATGTGTTATAACAGTTTTGGTGAATCACTTTGTTATTATTATAATATTTGGACAGCAGAATACAATTGTTTGATATATACAAAAATGAAAATTTCTTCGAACCCTATTGGAGACATTATAAAGCCTCCAAGCATTGTGGTATTCCTGGGGGCCCTACGCTACCACTTGTTGGGTTATTATTAAATAGATAATACTAGTCGGTACTTTGGTGGCTCTGACTCCTCGTGTTCTATAAAATAAAACAACACTTCCAACGTATAATTGTATTTATAGTTATATGCCACAAATTGCACATCCAAATTGGAACTGCAAACTGTATTATGCGTTATGACTACTCAACGAGTTCGGTGCGGCTGTTTGATTCCTTGCCCTCTGATACAAAAATCAACTTCAATAATTTGATTTTCATTCGATTTTAATTGATATATTGACTTCTCGTAATCCTTTGTTTACCTTACTTCCAATAAACCTAATAAGTCCTCAAATCTTACTATCATGTTCTTCGTCACTAACTGATGCAAATGCCTGATAAAGTAGAAAAATCCATTTGTTTAATGGGTTTTAAACCAAATCGCCTCTGTCTGACTGTCTTCCTTCTGTATCTTTATTTCATGATCTCAGTGTAAGAAAATTACAAAAAGAATTTCGTTTCTAATTACAAAATGATGAAAGAAATGGAATAATTTTACAGAATAATATTTGATAGCAATTGCTTTGGTATTCTTGTTTTGTCAAAGTGAAATCAACAAATCAAAATTGCAAAAATATATATATTTATTAAAATGTTACATGATAATTTAGTTAATTAATTAATTATAAAATAGAAATTGGTTGTAAGTGCCAATGTTTGTTACCTTCCAGACATACATAAAGAAAGAATAGCTACGTCGAATATATTTTTATATAGAAACGGCAACTCATTTCTCAATCAAGAACTGATGTCATTCAAAAATGGAAGAGTAGACATTAGATACGCTATTAAGATAAAAGGCTCCATTAATTAGATAAGGCACGATATAAATTATAATTTTGCCCAACTGCAATCGGATTGATAATTTATAATGGTTCAGATGAATACTTCCGGAACTCAGAAATTAGTTGATTATCATATTTGTTGTTGTATTAAAGTTGCCGTTAATTGCCCAATGTCTCTCTGTACTTTGTTATTTAAAATATAATTAAATATGAAGTTAAATTATATGAAATTATATACAAAGGAAGCAATTCATTTTGAAGGATTATTAATTGCATTTAATTTTTTTAAGTCAAATTCAGTGAAATAATTATTATTATTATTTTTATTATTTATTTTATTTTATATCCAATTTCTTAAATTTTGATTAAATTTCACTAATATGGCGATTGAGTTTATATCAAATTTCGTTATTGAATTATGACATGCAATTTGGTAACATAATTGATAATTCTCGCTATAAATAAAATTATTTGGTATCATTGTAAAAAATGGATCTTAAAAATAACAAAAATTGTATTTATTTCATTAATAAAAATAATAATTATTATTATTTTATTTTATTATTACTATTTTATTTTATTATTATTATAGTTATTATAACATCATTATTATTATAATGTGAAATAATAATAATTTTTAAAAAATCAATTACCCAATCAGATCGGGATGAATTCAATGTGAATTGATGAGGAATGTTTTTGTGTGCATTGAAATGAAGTAAGCATGCATGTGATCTGT
Organism: Schmidtea polychroa; assembly: GCA_959609185.1. NCBI lineage: Eukaryota > Metazoa > Platyhelminthes > Tricladida > Dugesiidae > Schmidtea > Schmidtea polychroa. The sequence goes on along the minus strand of CAUHTR010008198.1, from coordinate 30,088 downwards.
ATCAATAATACTTCTTAAGCTAATTATACATCCTATTCTATATTACTTAATTTAAAGTATTAAAAGAAATGTTTCAATTGTATGTTATAGTTTTGTTTTTTTAATACATTATTAAATTTACATATTCTATTAATTAATTTATTATTATTATTGTTATTATTATTATTATTGTTATTATTATTATTATTATTATTATTATTATTATTATTATTATTATTATTATATATTGTATGAAATTAAAATTAACTAAATATAATATTTATATAAAGTTTCCTTAAATATATAATTACAAAAAGTTGATTTAATTATCAATGATAATTAGCATAATAATTAACACAATTATTAACATCATAAATTTCTTATTATGTTTAAGGCCATAAATCACAATTAATTTATTAAAAAATATTGATTCATAGTTTGAAACAAAAATAATGGAATTGATAATAAAAAAACCGATTTTTGAATTTTTAATACAAATATCTTTTATGAGTCCATTAAAACAATTAACAATTGTTTTCTCTATAAAATATTTTTTTTATTTATGTATTTGTTTTTCCAATCTTTTTTCTATTTTCTTTTAATGATTCAAGACGAAAAGATAAATTCACAATCAAACAAATTTATTTTAAATATTTATGAAATTTTATTAGGATTGTGAAAAATAAATGTTTTTTTTAATTTTCATTTTATGAGACTCATTATATTGTATTAATAGATTTCGTTGATATACATTTTTTAGACATTCATCAATTTATATGATTGATTATTATTAAAAAATCTTGTCTTTTAAAATTTTTAAATTATAAATAAAATAAGCCTAAATATTTCTTAAAATTTTCTATGTAAAGTTTCTGACAAAATATTTTCTGAAGAAATATTTCTAGATAATACGTTTGTCTAGTTGTAGCTATTAACATCAAATTGAAGTTTGGGAAGAGGAATAGACATTAGATATTTCAAAATTACAAATGATAGATCAAATTCAACAGTTTATAAAATTTCTTAGTTCAATTATGTCGAATTTAAACATCATAATTAAGCTAGGCAGGGGCGGGAGGGGGGGGGGGTAATATTCTAGTCTAGATTTCAATATATTATATTTTTCACCTGTATATTATTTCGTATATATATTTTTCCATTATATTGATACCAAATTATTTATAAAAAGAACCTTTTGAACCATATGTAAATATTTTTATATTAAAATTCTTTTTTCATTTCAGACGAAAATGCATTAATATCATTTTCTCTTCGAAATTCATGGGACGGTAACACAATGCAACGACATGATAACTATTTCAATGTCTTACCAACTGGCCATATTGAGACTTTATTGAAACTTGACCGAGAAATCTGCGATTTATATATTCTAGAAATCATGGCTTCAGATTCAGCTAAATCTCCGCAAATTCCATTGACATCAACTGTTAATATTACATTGCGAGTTTTGGATGAAAATGATGAATCTCCAACTTGGACACATCCTGATAATAATATTTTAAACATTACTGACACTATGAGACCGGGAGATCATTTGTTGCAACTACAAGCAACAGATCGAGATGTCGGTGCAAATGGAAAAGTCCGATTTGAAATTATCAAACAATACAGAAAAGAAGAAGGATCATCTTCATTTAATCAAGGATCCAATCAGTATTTCATAGTAAATTCATCAACTGGGGCTTTGTGGATATCCCAAATGCTTCATTCGGGAACTGTCATTCTTTTATTTCGAGCTAGCGACTATGGACAACCTCCTAAATCTTCCGATCATAAACTAGTTATTAACATTTTCGGTGATGAAAGTGGCAATTTAAACATGACAATAATAGCTGTCATGATCACAGTAACCGCTGTGATATCTTTGTTTTTAATCGTTGCAATAATTTGTGTTCGACGAAAACCTCCGAAATATCATAGTCCGACGAGTTCTATTCTAACTAAATAACAACCTGTTCCGGATTGGATTGGCTTAAATTCCGATGAATCTTTATTAGCATACCCTTCTGGGAACAAATCTCCTTATATTACCAATTCTCATCGAGCTTCATTTAATCCCCCTATGAATGATGGAACAATACCAATGCGTACATATACAGTGGGTAGTTAGATGATTTTTATATAATTTTGTTAAAGGTCCTTTTAAATTAATATTATTATTGTGATTATTATTGTGATTATTATTATTATTATTATTATTATTATTATTATTATTATTATTATTATTATTATTATTATTATTATTATTATTATTATTATTATTATTATTATTATTATTATTATTATTATTATTATTATTATTATTATTATTATTATTATTATTATTATTATTATTATTATTATTATTATTATTATTATTATTATTATTATTAGTATATAATAAAAATATTATAAGTTTTTCTTAATTAAATGAGTTTAAGAAATTTTGTTAGCATACTAGAAAATTCAGTCAGTTTTATGCATGAATTGCATTTCACCTTTAACATGAAAATTTTTACTTGAGTAAAGTTTTCTAAAAATATTGATTAGTCTCTGATAAAAATTATTTGCACTCATTAAGTAATAATTTAGTTCAATTAGAGAAATCCTAGAAAATTTCACGATAAAAGAAACTTTTTGACATATTTCATACAAATCGAAAATATATTTTTCACTGGGGAATTTCATTTTATTTTTTATCTGCTTCACATTTTCGGTTATAAAAATTCATTTATCTTTACATGAAATGTTTTAAGTGGAAAATAATTAATCAATAAAATTTATGAATTATATACTAATAATTAAAAATAAATTTTGTCAATCTAGTAAATAAGTTTTTGTACTAATACTTCATAAAAATTGTCCGGGAATTTTTTGTTTATCTTTAGAAATATTGTTAATTACGACAAAATCACTTTAAAATAATTTAAATTTGTATACTTTCTTTTAATAAAATTTTGAAACTTTACAATAATATAAAAAAGAATATCAAATGTAACATTAATTGTGGGATTTAGCAATTGTGTGGGCTAAATTTTATTTTATAATATTATTAAAATTTTATTGTTTAATAATTTACATGAAAGAAATTGATAAAAATATATGTTCTAACGAACTCTAAAATTTCAAAAATAATTTACATGTAATTTATATTGTAATGAATTTCTCAAAATAACATTTTTCAAAAGTTCTCATTTATATTCATAAAAAAAATAATTATTTGATAAAATAATAATTTGAACCAATTAAAATTCTTTCTTCGTGCCCAGAATTTAATACACCATAGAAATTTATGACAAAAACCATGATATAATTTCAACAATGAAAAGAAAATTATTTGTTTTATTATATCGTATTAATTTGTTTTAGTCAGAGAGGAAAAAAAATGATTAATAGTTTGATTTTGTAAATGTTTATATTTATTTTTGGGTTATATGTCTAATAAAAATAACTGTACGAAATAAATGGATAAAGATTACTTATTCTGTAAAGGAAAATTGAGGATCAACATACTTCTTACAAAATATGTCTAGTTCTCATTTCACATCTAGTGATTCAGAAATTTTCTTTTGTTGAAAAGAATGGTTGGAAGAAAATTCAACCAACAGCTGTGAACTATCGACAGAAAATTAATATTAATTCTCTCGAAAATTCATTGAGGCTTTTTAAATTTTCAGTTGAAATGGGACAGATTTGAAGTATATTTAATGGATATTTCTTAAATTTAATTATATGCTTTTTGGTATATTGGTTTTTGTAAGGCAGTGTTCCCTAATGTGCACTGGACCGATAAATTTTGGAATAATAAGGAATGATGATTAAAACACAAATTGGTTAATAAAAGAAGTGTTTGAAATTTGTTTTAACTTATAATAATAATAATAATGTTGCAAAGATTTAAAAATATTTCAGACGGCTTTTTAATTACCTGGTGTTAGGTTATTGTCAGCCATGGAGAAAATGCAAAATATTTAATAAATAGCTTCCATACATTGTGTAAATTATGAATATTATAGAATATTGGGAAATATAATTTTGCAAAATGAAAACATTAGATTGGTCGCGTTCAAAGTAATGTTCACAAAATAAAGTGGTTATGGTTTATTATGAACTCCTTGAATCAAAACAGACTATTTATAAAACAATATACTGTTAGTAGTTTGCAAGTGAGTGGACCACTAAACTTTCCATAAAGAACATTTTAGTAACCATATAAGAAGAAAATTAATATTTTAGAGCCGTGTGTTTTTATGTAGAAATATGAAAATATAGTTTGACGTTTTGCTTTTATTCAAACCATTTTATAGACTTGGTGCTTCTTTAAAAAGATTATATACAACAATTTAGTAAAGTATTAAGAATATTATATCAGAATGACGGATATTACTTTTATAACTAGTACTTAAGACTGTAGGGTAATATGTGGACCTGGGAACAAAGATATATGACTCATCACCCCCAGGGGAAGGGTTTTTATGACTCACCTGTATGACTCATCATATTTATAAATTTGAATTTCCAAAGGTTATATAAGGTCAAACCGCATACCAAGGGTATCATTCGAAAGTTCTTTCAGAGATCTATGAAAAGGTCATACCCTCGATCAATTATGATTATTATTATTATTTTTATTATTATTTTTATTATTATTATTTTTATTATTATTATTACTATTATTATAATTTTTATTATTATTATTATTATTATTATTATTATTATTATTATTATTATTATTATTATTATATAGTCAGAGATATTTTGTTCACTTTCTCAGATTCAACACATTCAAGATTATAAATTCAATACATCTAAAATATTGTTTTACTCATAATATTATTATTATTATTATTAAAATTATTATTTGTACACACATTGCACTGAGTAGCAATAACGCGTTTATTTTGTATCGAATCAAATCTCTTATGTTTTACATTTATACTATATTAACCAATCAGATTCATAACCAGTATTAGTATAAATAAAACATCATATTTACAATTATTGTACAATGCCACAATCAAATTTTGCTGAAAACATTTTAAAAGGTTTGGCTAATGAGAATATCGCTCAAAGCCTCAGTTTCCTAGTTAAACGGACTGAGAAAATCATCAAAGGAAACCATGTCGACTACCAGACCATGCTTGATATGGAATGCCTGGAAACGAAGAAATTTTATTTCAATAGTATCTTTGACAGTCTTATAACTAGTAATTGTTTATCTGTTGTGCATTTTATTTACATACATATTCTCAGATAAAATTATTAAATTTAGATTTAAAATAAATTTTTAACTTATTTTTTAAAGTCCAACATTAAAGTTTTAATTTTGATTTTATAAATTTTTGTTTTAATAATCAGGTTCATTTTTATATTTTTCACCTTGTAATTTTATTAAAGAATAAAGTATAGTTGAATTAATAATATAAATAATAACAGTTGCATTAACTCCAATGTTTAGTCTGTCAATACATTTCTAATTTTTCAATGTATTTCTAAAGTATAAAATTGAATAAAACGTTCAAATAAAAAGGTAATTTTCAATTTGAGTATATACTATCTTTTTTATTCTTTCCTTTTAAAAGTATTGCGGAGTATTTTAGTAACGTACCATATGTTTCTATTCCATTGTTCTCTTAGATTTATGTTTCTTATAACTTTACAATATTTTCATTAACCATAATTTTAAACCGACAATTTTCATTTTAGAAGTCGTAGTAACTTGTGCATCTTATTATCTGATTAATTAGCTATTGTTAATTGAGAAGTCTGTTTTATGCCTGCCGTTCTGTCGGTGAATCGCCCCCATTCTTTCTTGAAGTTTATGGCACTATCCAGTCGATAAGTATGTTCCCATGTAAGTGAAATTTCACAGCTTCATCTCGCGTATTTCCGATACAAAATTGATTAGATTTGCTTATAAAATTGCTTTTGAAATCTTTCTTTATTCATTCTTTACTACATATATTCTAAACACAAGTTTCAACATGAATAATCCTGAATAATAATTTGAAAATGTAATTATCGTCTTATTAAAGTTTTATTGTTTTAATTTATGCTTGTCAGTTACTTGTCAGTTAAGTTTTCGTTTTTTTCCGTTTATCGATTGACTATTTTTCGTTTCTCGTTTCTTATGACATGTATTTTCTGTAAGTATGGAAGCGCTGATCTTTGGTGCATAAATATTTCTTTGCGAGCTGGTTTTCTGTAGAACCCGTATGTTGGAGTATTTGCTTCTATTTTAATTCTCAAATCCAATAAATTGAGGGATCCATCTTCTTCTGGATATTCGATTTCGAACTTAATATCTCGGTGAGCCGCATTGAATGTATGAAATATTTCCTCCGCTTCTTTTCTGCTTTTGGTCGTAATGCATAGAAACCGATGGGTTGTATGGTCCTCAGTGTATGTCGTTCGAGGTTATCCATAAAGATGATTGGTAGCAGTCCTGATATGCTAGAACCCATAGGCAGACCTTTAACTTGTTTTTTTCAAAGGTAAAATAGGTGTTCTCGAGGATAACAGTAAGTAGTTTGGTGATATTCTCGATATTCATTTCCTTTATTAACAAGTTGCTTTCTCTTAATTTCTTTTCTAAACATTGAATAGCCTCTTTTGGTTCGATAGATGTGTATAGTGATACGACATCAAGACTGAATGGGTATTTGAATTCTCTATGAAAAGTTATGTTATTTATGTAATCATTATTATAATAATAATAATAATTATTATTATTATTATTATTATTATTATTATTATTATTATTATTATTATTATTATTATTATTATTATTATTATTAAGATTATTATTATTATTAAGTAGTGGGGATATATCCCTAACGACCACAGGCCTCCCACTGTTTTCATCTTTTATGGCCATTTTGCCCCTAAAAACGCACAAAAAAACGCTAAAAACCCTTAAAAACGCACATTTTTTATTTTCCTCTATTTTGCAAGATTTAAAAAATATGGAATTAATGCAACAAAACCGAAAAAAAACACCGATAAAGCTATGAAAAACGTAAATCAGCCTGCGGTCGTTAAGGATATATCCCCACTACTTGCAGGTCTACAGGTCTCGGGTCTCGGTGATTGTTGTCTCGCAATCCTGCGGTCTCGGTGAATACAGGTCTTGGTGAATACAGGTCTTGGTAATATAAAAATAAAAAAATAAAAATAAAAAAATAAAAAAATAAAAAATAAAAAAATAAAAATCTAAAAATAGAAAACATAGGATCCAATAAAAAAATTTATTCTAAAAATGAACTGTAATATTTGCAATAAAGTTTTTAAAAATAAAACAGGATTAATGTCCCACTGTAAGTCGAAGGCTCACTTACTAAAAGAAAATAATCTTAATGACACAAATTCTAAACTCTGTCCTAAATGTAAAGGAAGATATCTGCATTCAGGATATAATAAACATTTTGAAAATTGTATCGGAAAACTTAGAGAAGTATTTACATGCCCTCATTGCAACTTTTCAACAAAAATGAATTTCTACTATTTAAAACAATTAAAAGAACACATAAAAGAAACTAATGAAAGACATTCTGAAGGGCATTCTGACGACGACGAGGAAGAATGTCATTCAGAAGGAGAACCTGATCATCTTGAAAGAGAAAAATACAACTGGGACAATTTTAATCACATAGATGAATTTAAATTAAAAATTAATGGACCTGCAACCCCTGGAGAATACATAAAGAGAAATAAAAAAAATATAAAAGATTCTTTCTGTGAAGCTTTAAAAAATTATAAAGCATCAAGGTATAATGTTATAAAATATAAAATCACAATAAAAGCAAAATACTGGAGAGGACCGGTAGGCCAAGGACCAGAAAACACAATTCCTTTAGATGTTGAAATCCCAATGCCTTTTAAATATTTATTTTCAACTAGAGGATTTAATAAAAGCATCAAAGAAATAATTCAAGCAGTAGAAGCAAAACAAGAAGAGGTTGAAAATGAATTAGGAGATTCAAACTTAGTATTTCATAGCTTCCAATCTTTAGTAATTGATTACTGGAGGGGATTACCACCTAATCCTAAATCCTATATTCCTACACCCTTTAAATCTAGAAATGTTATAAACGTACAGAATAAGGATAACAAATGTTTCATGTGGTCAATACTTGCACATTTACACCCTCAAGCTGAAAACCCTCAAAGAGTTTCAAAATACAAAGAATATGAAAATGAATTAATATTCCCCAAGGGATTCACGCATCCAATGAAACTAGAAGACATTCCAGAATTTGAAAGACTAAATAATCTTAAACTTAATATTTATGAACATGTTAAAGGATGGGGACATGGATACAGAGATATTATTCCAATTTATATTTCTGACTATGAGATACAGGGCCTAGGAGACAGGGAGATATATCTTTTAATCTTGGAACATGAAAATAATCAACATTATATTTTAATAAAAAACTTTCAAGCTTTTACATCACCAGAGAATCCAACTTGTGGAGGAGGAACATGTAAAAGATGTCTTCATTATTCAACAACTAAAAACTCTATGATTAAACATACAAGAATTTGTGAAAAAGATGATCCAGCTTTAATTAGAATGCCTAATAACCCCAAGATGCATTTTAAAAACTTTTCAAATTTACTACAAACAGTAGGAGTGCTTTATGGAGACTTTGAATCTATAAATCGTAAACAAGATTTGGTTAAACAATATTTAAAAATAATAGAAAAAAATAAACTCATGGATTCATGGAACTCCTCAGGAGAGAAGATGAAACCAGAGAGGATGAAAGCCTTTCTAAGAAAAAGAAACAAACCTAATAGTGTTAAAAAAACTAAACAATTACCTTCTGCTTATAAATTATTATTTAAAAGTAATTATCCTGAACTCATAGAATCTAGAGAATATACATTTCAAGGAACTTCAGAAGATGTTTTAAATCATTTTACTAAAAGTATAAATGATCTAGAACATGAAATATTTAAAGTATTAAAAACAAAATATGAAATAAATTTTTCAATTGAACAATGGGAAGAATATGAAAATTCTTCAAATTGTTGGATGTGTAAACAACTCTTTGAGGATCAACTCCTTGAGGAACCTCCAAATAATGAAACTATTGAAGAAGAAGAACAAAGAATGTTTCATGAAAGACAACTACATTCTTCGAAAAATATAAAAGTCCCCGATCATGATCATTTAAAAAAGGAAAATAATTATCGAGGAGCAGCCCATAAAAATTGTAATCTTAATTGTCATACTCCTAAATTTGTACCTGTTATATTTCATAATCTTTTTGGTTATGACATACATCTATTTATTAAACAATTAGCAGAAAATGCTAAAAACTCTTTCAAAGTTATAGGACTTACAAAGGAAAAATATAAATCAGTAGAATATGGAAAATTAAAATTTACAGACTCGTTAAACTTTTTCCAAATGTCTTTAGATGCAATAGCAAAAACAATGAAACCAGAAAAATTTAAAATCGCTCGAGAATTCTTGGAAAAAAATAATATTCCTCCAGAAGAATATCCTACATGCTTAGCAAAAGGAATATATCCTTATGATTATATGAATTCATTTGAAAAATATAATGAAACAAGTCTTCCTAACCAAGAAACATTCTTTTCACAACTTCAACAATATCATATTACAGATAAAGAATATTCTCGAGCAAATAAAATGTGGGAATTATTTGACTGTAAAACTTTAGGAGAATATACTGACATGTACATATCCTTGGATGTTTATATTCTAGCAGATTGCTTTGAAGAATTTACAAACTCTTTTGTTCTTAAACCCTACAATTATATAACAGCACCCTCTTTAGCTTGGGATACTTTATTATATACCATTTGGACTTCAGATATGGAAGAATCTGATAAAATTATAGATCTTTTAACTAACCTCGATATGTTTAATCAAATTAAAACAAACATTAGAGGAGGAGTCTCTTCAGTAATGGGTAATCGAGAAATAAAAGCTAGAAATGCAATAACTACTAGCAGAATGCTTTCAAAGACCTCTGATCCTTATATAAAACTTAACAATGAGGAATTAAAAGAATTATTAGAAACAATGAAAAATCCTATATTTATACTTTATATAGATGCAACAGCTTTATATTCAGGAATTATGACTCAATATTTACCAATGAGTGACTTTCATGAAATATACTCTGAAGATTCCTCAGAAGAATCATTAAAGACTCTTGTAAAAGAAATACTTTCAACTCCTAAAGATTCTCCAATAGGTTACTTTGTAGAATGTGACTTATTATATCCAGATGATATAAAATCAGGAACAAGATATTTCCCTTTAGCTCCTGTATGAAGAAAGATTGATATCAACGAACTTTCTGAATGGCAAATCTCACAAGATAAACCTCCAACAATGAAACTTCTTTGTGATCAAACAGATCGAACTTATTATCTTTGTCACTATAGACTCCTCCAATTTTATCTTTCACGAGGTATGATATTAAAAAAAGTTCATAGTGTCATAAGATTTAAACAAGCTCCATTCATGAAAGCTTTTATCGAGGAGAACATTAGGTGCCAAAACATTGCAAAAAGAGAAGGTAACCTTTTTAAAGATAATAATTATAAACTTTTAAACAATTCAGTCTTTGGGAAAACAATGGAGAATGTTGATAAATATACTCATATTGAACTCCTAACTAATACTCATAAAAATATTAAGCGTTATAATCGTATGCTAGGAAAGCCTACATTTAAAAACGCACAAGTATTTTCTGAAAGTCTTACTGCAATAGAACTAAAGAATTTTGAGAAAACATACAACAAACCAATATTTATAGGGTTTTCAATTTTAGAACTTTCAAAATTACAAATGTATGAAACATATTATAACATCTTACAACCTATATATGGTTCTAATATATCAATGCATGCAATGGATACAGATTTAATGTTTTTAACAATAAGAACTCATGATTTACAAAGAGATATAGCTGAAAATCCTATACTTTCAAATTTAATAAATTCATCTGGAGAATTATTTTCGTTTAAAGATGAAAAACCTTTTACTCCTATAGAAAATGGAATATTTATTCGTTCTAAACAATATTCATACGAAACATTTACAAATCCTGAATTTATAACTCGAACATTTATATTTAAAACCCCAGAAACAGAGGAATCTTTTACACATAAATATCCTATATTCCCTAAAGGACAAGAAGAAAAACCTGTAAAGGATAACAGATGTAAAGGAATACAGAGATCAGTTGCAAAAAATCTTTCTCATCAAGATTATATAGATACATTAAACCCAGGTCATAAAGATAAAATTGATGAAATACATCAACTTAAAAGTGAAAACCATGATATTTACTTGATAGAATCCCAAAAAGTATCATTATCAAATTATGATGATAAAAAGTTTAATACTAAGTGATTTAAAGACAACTCTTCCTATAGGAAATAATTTAATACCGATAATAAAAAATCTTGCTAGTTTGAATCAGTTATATGATACAAAGATTACCGATCTTGATATTTATAACGTTGAAATTATTTACCCCGAGAGAGAAATCGAGAAACCTTTATATTCTCAAGTTTTTAATCCTATATGTTTAGAACTTAAATATTTTAATACTGATCCTGAATATATAAAAGGTCTAAGTGATAAAGAATTTAAAGATCATAAATTAATGATTCATAGGTTGGCTTTCAACCATAACTGAAACCAACGATATTTAATGTCGACAATTAATTTAAGCAACTATAGCAACTTGATCTACTTTTTTAAAAATTCATCCATTTTATAAGTAAGAATTCTTTAACCATTTTTCTCGAGATGTTTTTTTATTACTTATAACATTAGCCACCATGCCCTCCCTTTTTAATCTTATAACCTCATTTTTAATATATTGTATTATTTGATTTGATTTCATTATTTCATCATCAGTTAAGATTCCATCTTCCAAAGCTTTTAATTAAAATAAAAATAATTTAGAGATTCCTAATTCTATTGATAAACAAACTTCACGATATAAACTTTTCTTTTTAGAAGTATAAGATAATGAAACTATTTCAGTCAAGAAACCATCAGCTACAGAAATACTTCCAAGTATTACAGGTGCTATTGTTAAAACTGGTAAAGTTATAGGTAAAATAACTGTTAATATTGCAGATGTAAATCCTAAAGAATAACCTATAATTTTTAAAACTGTATTCCCTTTATTCCATCTATTTTTAACCTTTTTATAATGCTTTAATAAATCTTGTAAATGTAAGGTTTCTGATTTAAATTCTTTTACTCTCATAATTTCAAGTTCTGTGGGAGCCAAGGCCTTGGAAGAATAATATCCTGATGATCTCAATTCTGGGTAAATTTTTTCTTCTCTTACTTCTTCCATTTTAATAATTAAAAAAATAAGACTTTATTCTTCTGAGCACCATCTGGTACCAATACTCGGATATCAAAAGAAACTCTTGTTGAGAGGATATCTTTATACAATTCCATCAATGCTTTACGAACTTCATCAACATCAACCTTTTTTTCATAAAATATTAAATCTATATATTGTACAAGTGTGCTTTTAAAAATAATATTCTTACTTTTAACTTTATGTAGTCCATGTGAATGAGTATTAACATACCAATCTCCGTGTGGTAAATCATAACTAGTCATTATAACATCACCCTTTTCAAGCTTACTATTATAATCACATTTCACAAACCATTTCATTCTTTCATTATCATCATCAAACAAAAAGAAAAAAGGATCAATAATCTTTACAACCATAAAAACACTCCATTCTTTACTGTTTGTTGTTATTAAACTTGGTTCTATAAAATGTTTATATGTATGGGGTAATAATGTTTTATTCTGTTCTAATTCAGCAGCTCTTTTTCTAATACTATGTGTGGTGTTAATGTGTGTTGTATGAGATTCTAATTTGACAAGTCTTTTATTAAATGATGTAATCATCTCATTTATTATATTATATATTGTATTAAATTTAGTATTCATAATTTGTTTATCTTTAGAATTTAATATGGTAGTATTTAACTTTACAACTTGTTCAGTTAACAGACTTTGTAACTTGTCAAATTTATCATTAAATCGTTGTTCGATATTATTAAGCTTTGATTCCATTGAATCAATTTTTGTTGTTAATGAACTTTCAATTCTTGTTGTTGTTAAATCAGTATATTTTTTAACACCATCTACATATTTCTTATTAACTGCATCAGCTTCATCAGTTGGAAAAGATAATTCTTTTATCTTGTGTCCATTTAAAATTAAATCACCCTTCATTGAATCACCTCTTTCATTAATATATTTATTTTCTGTTAAAGTTAATATTTCTTCTGTATTAAACCCTGTTTTTATTGTTCCACCACCTCTATTACATGGAATATAAGAACTCATTTATTAATAATTTAAAATGACATGTGGAACTTCGTATTCAAACCTGTTTCAAATGTAAATACATTGAAATCTCTTCTCCATTAAAATCAATCAATTCTCCTTCTTGATTAAGAATTTTAAAATTAATATCCATTATATATTTTCTACATAAAGGTAAATAATTTTGAGGATTCATTCTTTCAACTATTTTATATCCCATAGGAACTGTGTTTGAGGGAAAGGAATATAAAACATTTGTTTGTTTACCATTATTATAAGAACCTGTTATACAATCACAATGAATATTTATTGTGTTTGTATTTATTATTTTTATAATATTTTCTGATGTTATTATTTTATCTTCTTTTATTGTTATATCCATAGGTTTAAATCCTAAAACTGTGTGAAAGAAACAATTATCTAAAAAACTAATTTTTATATTCTTCAAAGTCATTACACATTTTGAAGTTGGTATATCCATTTTAATTTTAATACCTTCATTTGTTTTTTTAGAAAGTATATCATTTAAATCTTTTATCTCATATGCCCCAGGTTCTATTGTTATAATTTCTGGTTTATGCCCATCACGAGTTTGAATAGTAAATTTATTATTATCTTTAGTTATATTAAAAATAGTATTATAAGCACAAAACCATAATAGCCCCAATTCATAATTTAAATTTTGATCTAATTTAATTGAATCTTGAAAGTTTATAGTAAAGTCTGATTCTTTTGAATTTATAGATAAAGTTCTTGAATATTTATCTGACATTATGATAACCATTTTTTTAAAATTATCTTCCGGAGGGTTGTGAAGCTCCATTTCTTTAGTAGTAAATTCATATAGTAAAAATCCTTATAGTAAAAATCCTTATAGTAGAGATTCTAGATCATTATAAATTTCTTGAATTATAGATTCAAAATCCTGCGTATGCCGCTTTCCCTCTCCCTTATTCAATCTATACAAAACATATAAACTTAAAATATCACATATTTTAGTATTCAAAGGTTGAACTTGTAAAGAGTTAAAAGTATAACCATTTGGGGAATCAATCGGAGAACCCCTCAAGAGATAATCTTCAACTTCTTTAGTAGGTTTAATCCCAAAAGAATCAAAGTAGATAGATTTCTTATATATACAAACCCAATGAGATCCTTTTTCATTTGAATTTTGATAATTGATTATTATATTCAGGGGACTCTCCAGACTTGATAATTCATCATTCATTAATATTTTTATTTTTAAATTTAAATAATTTGCATAATCTTTTAAATCAAAATTTGTTTTTGCATTTATTCCAAATGTTTTTAAAAAATCTAATATTGAAGGAGTCATTTTGTATTTTAAAACTTCGTATTTATAACTTCGTATACTTATTAAATTTATCTTTTGAAATTATTCCTTGTTTTAACAAATCTTTAGAAATCTTTAAAATATCAGAATCTAAATTATTATGTCCTGCTTTCCTTGCAGCTAATAGTTTTCTTAATTCAATAAAAAGATTGATGGGATCCAATCCCTCTCCGTCTGTAACAACATAACCCTTTTCATTTTTATTTAAATAATTCTTTAAATCTTGAATATATTTTGCTTTAGAACTAGCTCTTATTAATCTTATTAAATTTAAATATTTTTTAATTTCTTCAATATCATCTGAAGAATATCCACAAAGTAATCTATAAAAATCATCTGTAAATTCAAAGTCTAAATATTCATTATTATAAACATTTTGTGAATGAATACGTGATTTATTTTCTGAATTTGAATATAAAGTAAAGTTTTGTTTATTAATTGTTATTATTTGATATCCTTCAGTATTAGTATTAAATGTGGGTCTAATTGAAGGAGGTAAATCATCTCTAATTTTAGGATCAACTTTAAGAGGTTTTGTTTTTAAAAACATTTCTTCTTCTTCCACATTAGAAATTCTTCTGAGTTTTCTTTGATTTCTTTCAGGATGGTTTTCACTGGATTCTTTTTCTTTATCCTGCCACTCTAGTTCTTTTATTTTTTGTTTTTTATCTTCTAACTCTTTAAATTTTGCTTGCTCATTGAAATCTTCCAACTCTTTTATAGCTTTAATTGTTGGCCCCTGTTGTTGTGTTATTACCTCATTTAATATTATAGATTCAGCATGTTGAGTTGTATCTTTTTTATTATATTTATCTTGTTCTGATTGTAATTTTTTTAAAAGTGCTAATCTTTCTTCATATACCATTTTAATGGTATCAAAAATGGTATCATTTTGGTAAAGGATCCGTTGGAAAGGGCTTCAAGTATAATCCTTTACCATTTTTAGTTTTACAAAGGCATCCATTCTTTAAAGATTTACATATTTTTTTTAAATCTTCTTTATCTTTTGAAGATAAAGATTCAGATGTAGAAATTTGATTTTTTAAAAAATCATTTAAACCTCTACCTTTATAAGGATCAAGATAGAGACCTTTGCCCTGAGACTTTTACCGACTCCCCTCATATGGATTAAGATAGAGACCCTTTCCAACGGACACTCCCCCTTTAGCTTGCCCTAACGTTTTCATTTTCTCGATTTCAGTTTGTAGTTTTTCTTTTTCTAGGTCTGTCTTTTGAGATTCTTTAGCTTTTTGAACTGTAGTTGCAATTCCTCCAGCTATTCCAGCAGCACCTGATAGTCCGGCAATGATTGCAGGTATTAAAGCAGCTAATGGAAGAATACCTCCGGATTTGGAGGAACTCCCTATATGTTCTTTAACTTGTTCTTTTACATGTTTTCCAATAAAATATTTCTTACCATCAATTACAACTGATTTATTTTTATTTGAATTTATTAATTCTTGTAAAGATTCTTCAGTTGTCATTTTATAATAAATAAAAATGGATACTTGGAAACCAATTTTAAATAGACATAAATCTAAATTTAATAATAAAGTATTTCCTGATAATTTTAGATGCTTAATTATTGGATCTTCTGGATGTGGAAAGAATGTTCTTCTTATGAGAATGTTATTAGAAGATGGTTTTTGGATTATAATAATTTAATCTTTTATTCTACAACCATTAACCAACCGGAATTACAACTTTTGAAATGTGGATTTGAAAATAAATTAACTAAAAAAGCTATAATTGATATTTTTAAAAATCAACATACATATCCCGAAGAGGTTTTTCATCCTTGTGATATGGTTGATTGGTACAAGGAAAAGATTTTAGAATCAGATATTAGTAATAAAAATGATTATATAGGGGATGGAATCCAGATCTTATTCTCTAATAAACCTGAAGATGTTTTACATTGTGATTTACTTCCTAAAGATAAAAAGAATCTAGTTATATTTGATGATGTTGTTAATATGAAAAATCAAGAGATTCAAAAGAGTTACTTTACACGAGGTAGACATAATAATTGTAATGTTATTTATATATCTCAAACATATTATGCTTTAGATAAAAACTCTATAAGAAATAATTCTAATTGTTTTATATTTTTTAAATTAGACAAGCGTGATAAGAATATGATTTATAATGATTTATTTTCAAATGTTGAACCTGATAAGAATATGTTTGATATGTTTGTTGATAATCATTGGAAAGAAAAATATAATTATATTTATTTGGATAGAGAAGAAGCTGAAATATGGAAAAGTTTGTTTTAGGGCTTGTCGACTTAAAAATCTGTTTTCTGTAGTTCATTATTATAAAATCTACCTAATATTTTTTCATTATTTAAATCAATGATGCTATATGTTATTGGAGTTGTATAATGTATTTTATTTATAATAAAAATTTCATTTGTCCATTTTGCTGTGAATCCTTTTTCAAATTTATTTTTGTATTTAAATATTCTTACTCGTTCACCAATTTTAAACTTTGGTTTTATAGGGGTTGTATCAACAATAACATCATTTTCAATATTTACCACTTTAATGGTTTCAGGATTCATGGAAGCATTTAAAGGTGTTGATTTTATAGAACTATGTACATCATTATTATATTCATTTACAATCTTTTGTAACAATTCATTGTTCCATTTTTGTTTTCCAATAGCAGTAAAATATTTCCACATTTTATTTTTTAATGTTCTATTTAATCTCTCAACCACAACTGCTTTTCCTTCGTTTTCTGTTGAATATAATTTAATATCATTTTCATTTAAAAACTTTGTAGAAACTTTGTTATAAAATTCTGTTCCTTTATCACACCATAAATATTTTGGAATTCTTTGATATTCTTCAAATATATTTTCAAATGCTTCTGTAATAGAATATCCTGTTTTATTTTCTAAACACCTTGCAAAAGCAAATCTTGTATATAAATCTATTACTGTTAAAATTATTTTATATTTTTCAGGGTCTGATGATTTGGGCATAAAGACTAAATCAGCAGACCATGTTTGATCTTTTTCATGTACTTGAACTTTTAAATATTTTTTATTTTTTCTAAATTCATGGTGTAATTCGTTGGCATATTTTATTTCTGATTCTGTTGGGGTTTGTAAGGGTTTATTCTCAAAGAGTTGATTCTCAAGGGATCTTTCAACGTCTGCTTGTTCAATAATCCTTTTATTAGCAACATCTTTTGCTTTTCTAGGAAGTCCTGCTCCTATGAAAATCTTACCTTTCATTGCTAATTTAACTAGAGCTCTTTGAATCTTTTCCTTGCTTGATGGGTTTTGTATATTATTTAAATCATGTATTAAATTCACATCAGCAACATGTCTATCTCTAAGATCTTCAGAGTTGTAAGCAATGTCATGTTTTAAAGCTGCTTGATCAATTCTATTTATTGGTTCTTCTCCTTGTTTAGGATTATTATTTTCATCTAATCTAATATCTAATCTTGTTCCTGGTCCAGTATAATTGTGACGGAATAAATGTCTTTCACCTGGATATTTTTCTGTAGTAAAAGGTTTTAATATTGTAGATGTTGTTTTTGAAGATTGTAGGTCGCCTCCTGTAATATCAACTCTCGTATGTTTTTTAGTTTTGAGATGACTTGCTTTATGGTGTTTTGTAACTTGACAATTACAACTTTCACATGTCCAATATTTACTCATTTTAAAAGTTTTTTTATGGGGGAATCTACTTATGAAGAATCTCCCCTAACATTTTCAATAATTGAAATCTTTCCACCATATAATTTCATTTCTATTTTTTTTTCTTCTAATATTAATGTATATACTTTAGCTTTAAAATTAGAATCCTTTGTTATATGAAGTGTAACATCAACATTATTTATGGCTAGGCGATCATCTTGGTCTGAAACATTTATACAAAATATAGAATATAAATTTTTGAAATCTTCTAAACTTAATTGCGGTTCAACTTTGAAATCATAACATGTTTCAATATAATTTAGATATGGGAATATGTTTTCATTATTTTCAATATTAAATTCCATTCTATTTATTGGATAATAAGAACTATTTAATTGAATTTGGATTGTTTTAAATTATCATTTCCAATCTTTTGAATAAACAAGTTGTTATTTTTTGAAATGATGGATCTGTTTCTTTGAATCCAATCAAGATATATCTTGGTCGGTATGCTAAATTTGCCACCTTTATAGAATATGTTGAACCCTCTGTCATACTAAATTCACTACAGATTCTATTTAAATAATTTACATTTATAGATTTGTTGGAATTTAATCTTTCAAGGAGTTTGATTTCAGAATGTGGATTTAATGTCCATTCAGGTATATGCAATTCAAGTGTTGATAATTTTAATTTAGCTTTTGTATCTGCAGCTCCATAGAACAATCTTTTATCACCTTCTAGTCTATTACAGATGAGTTCTATAAAAACATTATGGAGCACCCGGTTATAGTTTTGAAGGAATCCGAACAAGTGTTTTAATTCAAAATAACCTTCAAATTTTTTCAACTTATAAAGTTCAGCTCTTTTATAGTAAGCATAATTTATATCTAAACCATCTTTATCTAAATCTCCTTTATTAACATCAGGAATCCAACCTGTTAATTCACCATATTCATTTTTATAATCACAACCAGTCAAAATAAAATTTAACATTGTAGAATATACTCCTGGATGTAAAACAGTTTCAATTTCTGATGATCCTAGTTTTAATCTCATGTTGGAGAATAAATTTGGAAAGAAATTGTTTTCTAGGGTTATATCTTTGTTTGCTTCAATTTCTAATTCAATTTTATAATATAATTTGGCATTACAAATATCTATTGGGTTTGATGTTTGAAGAGATTGAAAAACTATATCACCCCTACGATTTAAGTTTGCAATAGATCCTGAAGTTGGAGAGATTTTTAAAATATCATTTTTCTTGATTTCATGAGTAAATTCTTTATTATAATCAAGATTTAATTTATTTTTTTCTTGAATTTTGAGATTTATATTATTCATTTTTATAATAAAAATTTAAAAAATGATAAAAATCCGAACTCCGATAGCGCAGTGGGCTAGACTGGCACAGTGGTTCAAATGCTAGTGGTTCAAATCACATCTCAGGTTAGTTTTTTTTCAACATAAAATAATATTAAAAATTTGAAAATAATATTGAAAATGGTGTGGGTATCTTAGATTTATATTTTATTTTATTTATTTTTATTTTATTTTATTTATTTTATTTTATTTTTTTATTAATTAAAATTTTAAAAAATGACAAAAATCCGAACTCCGATAGCGCAGTGGGAATAGACTGGCATTGTGGTTCAAATGCTAGCGGTTCAAATCACGTCTGAGGTTAGTTTTTTTTTCAACATAAAATAATATTAAAAATTTGAAAATAATATTGAAAATAATTTTTGAAAATAAATATTAAAAAAATATATAGTGTGGGTATCTTAGGAAATAAATCTTGTTTATTTTATTTATTTATTAATTAATTAATTTTTAAACATAAATATGAAAAAAAAAATATTGAAACGGGTGATGGTGGTGAACCGGTAATTATCGCCACCAGTCTTTCGAACACCCCCGGATCGATTCTATAATGTGCACATTTATTTCTTGGTTGTTTCGGACCTCTTTCGGATTCGCTTTCGAATTCATTTGTACTTTCGAGCAGCACACTTAAAACGCCGATGAAATCGACTTCGTGAGCGAGAAGCGAATAATAAGGTGTGCTGCTATTATCGAATTGATTCTGATATATGAGTCTGGCCAGCTTGTATATTGGAAGAGATTTGATAAACGAAAGAGGTTGAAATAAAAAAAAATGATCCGGATCAAAAAAAACTGTTGAGAGGACAGTGAAAAAAAAAAAATATACCACTGTCCTCTCAGAGCAGTTTTACTATTTTCATAAATTAGTCAAATAGCAACTTGCTAGTTGACATCCTCAAGTAGTGTGTTTATATCCCTAACGACCGCAAGCCGACAAACGTTTTTCATAGTTTTATCAGTATTTTTTTCCGTTTTATAGCCTTAAATCCATATTTTTTAAATCTTGCGAAATAAAGCAAAATAAAAAATATGCGTCTTTAAGGGTTTTTAGTGTTTTTTTGTACGTTTTTTGGGGTAAAATGACCATAAAACATGAAAACAGTGGGAGGCCTGTGTCCATTAGGGATATATCCCCACTACTATTATTATTATTATTATTATTATTATTATTATTAAGATTATATTAATTAAATTATATTTTTATTATTTTATTTATTTTATTTTGTGATTAAAAAAGATTTATATTGATTTTATGTTTCTCAGCAGATGTTATTGAAATTAACTTTAATACAAACAATTTATTATATTTAAATTAATTCATTTATTCAGTAATAATTAATATAAATTATTTTATGTCAGTTTGTATGTGACTGTCTGTATAAACCTTATATTTATCAAATATAATAAATATGAAAAAAAGAAGCTGATAAGGGCTCAGGATGACGAAATTCATCATAACGGAAGTACTTACATTTTCAAAATGTATTTGTTGAAAAAATGATAGAAAATATATGGCCAAATTCATTTACTTAAACATTCATAAATTTTTTAAAATATTATGTTTATTATAAAAGATTTTTAGAAGTTCTATCATTTTTGTTACGCATGAAGTTTAGGATAAACAATAGTAATTTTACTACAATTTGCAATAAAATTAGATAAAATGAGATAGTACAAATTGATATTTTGGTAAATAAAACCTCTTATAAAAATCATAGTTTTTTGTCAGTATTTTGTTATGCAAAAAATATTCATCCTGGTGACACATTTTATAAGGAAATAAATTGATATGTTACACAATCCAAAATGTTTGTTATTATAAAAAATGTATTGTAATATTATTTTCTCTGGCGAAAAATAAATATTATCAGAAATATTTAGTGAATATTTTAAATCGATAATAAAATTAAACTGACTAAAATTGAATCACTTTGAGGCAGAAAAAAATAGTTTTGTGATCAAATGACAATATAAAAACATAATTTTAAAATTATTTATATTTATTTAGAAACCCAGCGGAATTCTGATGATATTAATAAGGAAATATTATAACTATAGCAACTCGTTGAATTATTTTTAATTTGTTTTAAATATCTTCCTGACATCTTTATACAATTTTATTTTTATTTTGAATTTCTTCGTTTAGACTAATTGGATTTTTAAATATATTAATATATTAGAAATTAAAATATCATATAGAAAAAGATCATTTTATAATTTTTATCCAATCAGAATGAATGAAAATGAATTTGATAAAATAATTAATGTTAAAAATTAAAATTTAATATAATAAAATCCTCACAGAGTTGGGTTCATAAGTATTTGTAGACTTGAATATTCTTTATGAATTCGATTGTTTTTTTACACAAAGAAAACAAATGAAAATTTAATTTGTATGTTTTATGTCGAAATAATAAAATCTCACACACAGGAAATGTCCTTAATTAAATTTCATTGAAATTTTGTCATTAAATTTCTCTCAATAAATTAAAGTGAGAATAATTCTTGTACTAACAATGACATTTACAACATAAAATGTTAGAATCAGACTTCATTAAATTAAATTAAATTAATTAAATTAAATTAAATTAAATTAAATTAAATTAATAAATTAAATTAATTAAATTAATATTAATACAATTTATTATGAAAATATTTTCTTCAATCAAATGTTAATATTTTCGCTAGTGTTTTCAATTACGGAAAGTTCATAAGGAATCCATTTCTTGTTTAATCGAATGATAATTTTTCAGCTATTCTTAATTCCGTTTCGGCTTCATTTGGTGTTGATTAATTTCCCTAGATCAAATGGACAACAGTTGATCAGAATGAAAATTTCGTTTCCATAGCTATCGTGCGAACTGAAATGATTAATCTGATTATGTTTTTCTTTGAACCAATTTGGTGTTTCGAAAGGAACAACGAGATTCACCAACATGAAATGATAACGCAATCACTTAACGTGAATCCGGTTTTAAAATATTTTTAATGGAAATTTGTTTCTTCAATACCGGTTTTTGATTTTAGATTTTTTTTTATTCGAAATGCTGGTTGAGTGATTTGGCAATGATTTAAACAATTTTCAATATGTCTATTCAAATTATATATAATTTATTTTAATAAAACAAGAAATATGTATTTATGGTAATTTAAACAAAATAATAATTTCATTAATATCATTTAACAAAATTATTCATTTGTATTGGGTGTTTCGCCGACTCATTTCAGGTAATTAAAATTAAATTAAATCTAAAATGGTCTGTGTAATACATTTAAACAAAATTCGTAATTTATTGGTGAATTATTAGTAGAAATGAACTTTTATCAAAATAATTTTTTTGAATTAATTTATTAAGTAGTAAATAATTAAATAATTTTATTTTTTCACATGTTATTTGATTATTTTAAATCATAGTTTTTTATTTAAATGAGGTTCATTTAAATGTTTCGCTACAATTATTCTGTTCTAGGGTTTTTACCAGTGAGATTTTATTCGAAAATCTTTTCTTTAAGTGTCATTCTAATATGTAAAATAAATACGTATTTTGGATTTTCTAAAAGCACCAAAGATTTTATTTATATTTTTAATATTTTAATGTCAAAAGGTTTTTAATGATTTAGAAATAAATATTTAAACAGGTTTCTCCCGTCATAAAACAAATTTCAAATTTATATCTAAAATCAAAAACAAAATTGAAATTGTACAAATTTTTAATATGATAATTACAAATTTTAGACAAATTGGCAAAATTTATTTTGAGACCTCCTTAGCAGCTGAACATTTTGAACAAATGAAGTAGATTATAAAATCATTTCATTAGGTTTAAAAATATACAAAGTTAATTTTAGTTTTTAAATCAATATTTAAAATAAATATATTTTGGTAGTTTCTTTCGAATTTTGGCAAAACATTTGGCATTTTCATATGAGAACGAACCTTTGCGAGACCCCAAGCATTTTCTGCGTCTGTAAACTCATTGCTTTTGTTACTGTTAAAACCTCCGTAAAAACACTCTTAAAATATTTTTATTCAAGTTTCAACGTATTGTTGTATTTTATGTGATTCAATGTTTGCAAAACTTTAAAAATTACTTTTTTCTAGAAATTTGTTGATTGTATTTTTTCAATTTTCGCATATTCATATAGATTAAGGCAAAATGGAATTTTAATGATGTAGTTTTAGAATAATTTAAAATTTTAATTATTTTAAATTGTGTAGAGCTAAATAAAGTAAAATCTCAAAAATATCCTGAAAATCATTTATTTCATACTGTTATTTTTTTTTGTAATTCACCCCCAGCATTTTTATTAATTATTGTTTTATTCACATTTTATTCACAGTTCTACATTATATTCACCTCAACTGTCCCATCACAATTTCCTAAATATTACAAAAAAAAAATAAAGATCTAACATAATATAATAATATACGTACATTATTTTACACATAATCTGATCATATCTTCTCATTTAAATTAGGAAATTATTCATAAAATACAGATAGAATATGCGAGCGCATAATAATTCTAAATAATTAATAATAATAGTAATGATAATAATATCATAAGTGCAAAGAGTTATCATAAATTGTTTTAAACTTGTGAAATCTATAATATTTTCATTTATCATCTTGCGTATCTTTTCGCCATTTATCACTTTTCTTTTGATCATAATTTCTTCGAATGAATTATTTCTACCAACAGACACACATTCACACAAAAATATTTCTCCATTTATTAAATTGGTTTTTCCAATTTAAAACAAAAAAAACAACCAAATCGGTTTTGCCAACATTCAAAAATGACTAATAATATCATTTGATTTCGACATTTCTTTTTTGCGGTTCCGTTAATTGGATTTGTAACTTACAAATTGATAGCAATTATTGTTATTAAATAAATATTCATGTCGACAGTCCTAATTCAATCGTTGACAGTTTCTATTTTACTATTCCAAAATCGAAGGAAAAAAAAACGAAAATCAAAATTTTATTAGAAATATTTTACTAATTATGTTTCTTGGCGCCAAAATATGCAAAAATAATTGAATTACTTCTTGGACAAATCCATTGCATTTTATGTTAATATTGATTTTTTTTTTATCTTTTAGCGTATCGAATTGATTATAAATGTGAAACGAAATTGATTTGGTATTATTAAATCAATTTGCAATATATTTAAAAAATAAATTTTCAACTAAAAATATATTTTTATTAAATATTTATTTTTTTTATTATTTTTTAGTCTTGTGTAGATTATATCGATTGTTTTTAATCAACTACAAAGCAACGAGTAAATAAATGGCATTTTAAAAATCTATTAAATTCGCAATTTAAAAATTATTATTGATTTTTTAATAATTGACAACAGAAATTTTTTAATCGATTGAAAAGGTTTTTTGTTTAAATTTATCATTCAATCAATAAATTATTATTGTATTTTTCTATTATCTAGCCTAATTGTGCACAATTTGAACCAATCGATGGTGACAGCGGTGATTCGGGAAAGGCCCTAGTGAAGAAGGTTCAAATCCACATCATATGGCCCAAAGAAGGTATGTTTATATATTAATTTATAATTTAAATAATAACTTTTTTAATAACATTTTTTTCACTAACTTTCTTACTGAAAAATTCAAGTTAGAAATCTTTAATAATAAAATACATACGATGAGCATTTTTTGAAATAGTTAATCTCAATAAAAACTAAAATTTTTCTAGTCATTTTATATTAATATAGTTTTCATTCTTTTAAATTTTAATAATTATTTAATTAATATTTTCATTAATTATATCATAAATCCCCTGTATTTCAGTAATAACGTCACAGATAAACAGAAAGTAGGATGAAAGATATATAATTTTTATAAAGTTATAGTACTTTTAATTGTCAGTAGCTAACTTAGATATTTTTAGAAATGTATATTTAACTAATAGTATTACAGAGCACAAGAAATTTGGTATTTTAAATTTATAATTTAAATAATTTTGAATTTTAAGCTGATTTATCTTTGTTTTTTATTTTTATGAATTTTATTATTACCATTTTGTAACAAATGTATTATTTCTTTACCATTAGATTTTTAAAATATAATATATGTTGTTTATAGAATATAATTTGAATTATTTTTCATATAATCAGTAAAAGTCTTATTTTTTCTTTTTCCTTTTATCGGTTTAATTTTTTTAATTATATTTTATTTATTTCATAAAAAAGGAATGAGACGCACAAATAAAGTTCACCTTCGATCAGTTTATATTTTTTTTTATTTTCATTACTACTATAGATCAATTTGAAAAAAGCAAGTGCCAAAATTTGTTACATAGGAAGATAAAAACATTAATCTATATGCATAATAAAATAATTTTAATGTTAAAAGTAAAATACAACTTCACTAAATTCACTAAAAGTTTGATTAATACACTAATAATATATTATTTCATGTTTTGAAT
The DNA here is from genome assembly GCA_959609185.1 of Schmidtea polychroa. Classification (NCBI taxonomy): domain Eukaryota; kingdom Metazoa; phylum Platyhelminthes; order Tricladida; family Dugesiidae; genus Schmidtea; species Schmidtea polychroa. The sequence goes on along the minus strand of CAUHTR010008198.1, from coordinate 3,897 downwards.
ATAGAAATGAAAAAAATGAAAAGTTTCCATTTATTAATTGTTAAAAAATAGTAGTATTTTTCATTTTTCATAGTATCATTCATTTAAAATGCGTTTAATTAATTTTATAAGGATTGAGATATTTTAATAATAATTATGTAATTACTAATAAACCCAAAAATATAATTGTTTTTATTAAAGTTGTTTAGTGTCTGATGATGACAGAGGAGTTGTCAAAATATATTTACATTTATATATTTACTTACTCTAAAAAATATTTCCTGTATTGTTTTCACAGTAAAATTATCAAAATACCTTATTATTAATAATCCTCATTTAATAATCTTTTACCAAGTCTGATGTTCTATAAATGAATTATACAATAAATTATGACGATATAACCTATAACCCGGGGGTCTTTCAGTGACCTGTATGACTATTTAGTTTTGTAAATCAAAATAAATTTAAATAATAAAAATATATTTTAGATACTTAAGATTCTCAAATGAAAATATTGTTTTAATATTTAATTTTGTTTTTATTCATTAAAAAATAGTATGTTACATTTTTAATATGAATAAAATCAGATTTATATACATTTGTTTACTTCTTTAATAATTCACATAATAATTCATCAATCGTTCGATCTAAAAAATATTAAACTTAATTTACTATCACTGCTCTAAACTTTCACTTCTTTTCTTTAAATAACTAATTTCGAGGATGATATAAGAAATCATCAGGAGATATCTTTTATATTCAATTTACAAGATACTCAAAAAATTAAAATAAAGAAATTTTAAAATATTTAATAAATACCAAATTTTACTATTATTTTTTTGGATTCTATAAATATGCGATCTGTTTAATGCAGGTCTTCAAAAAGTGCAAATAAAACTTTCAATATTTATTTTAATACCGAACTTATATAATCTTGTTTAAATTAAGATAAAATAAATAATTAAATAAAGAATTTTCTACTATTATTTGAAATTAGTCAAAAGTTATTTCATTAGATTTCTGTTTATTTTGTGAACCCTTATTTTTGTCATTCTAACAGTATAATTATATTTTCAAATCTTTATAGGTGGTTAAATTCACTGCTTTTATATTTTTGTTCATTGTTTAATGCAATACTTTACACCTTATTTTTCTAAACACTAAAGAAGAAGTTGTAGTTTTTTGTTCTTGTGAATGTACGTGATCCATCTTAACCGTCACAGAAACTATGTTTATTCATATATTATATATTTTGGAGTATATATTTATTATATTCATATATTATATCCACTTTTACTGTACCAGTGGAATGGATCAAAAGTAAAATTCACAAGTTTTTTTTGTATTTTTTAGTCCTTTCTTTTTCTTTAATTTTAATATTCTATTTTTTTCTATAGTTAAAATATCATCTAATAACTATTAATTACAATTGAAAGTTTTCTCTTTTTTCAATTAATTTATGAAAGAATTTATTGAAAATTTTAGATATTATTTTTAAGCCAATCAAAATTCAATAAATTTGATAGTTATCCCTAATTGGCTTTACTTTTATTTTTTGAAATCTTCATAAATTTATTCTAGAAGTGCAGATGGCAGAGTTTTTAATTTCTGTTGTTTTTTCAAATAATGAAAAATATAAAAAGCAAATGCATAATTGTATAGTCAATTAAATACAGAATGTATTCATTGAATTTAAAATTTAAAACTTAAAATAATTTTTAAACATTTTCTTACATTGAAAATTTATTTTGTTATAAATAACAAATGAGATTATAAATATTATATAATTTCTCAAATTACAATTAATATTCTATACTAAATAATTCAGTTTTATTAAGATTTAAAAATTATAAATTATTAAAATTAAAAATTATTAATGCCATTAATTATTTATATAAAAGTCTAGGATTAGTTAGCATCACATATAAAACTACCAAGTTTAATGAAAAATGTATAACAACCAGCAAAGGTTTATGGGCTTCCAAAAATTCATAAGACCTATAAGACCTGTTTATCTATGGTTGGTAATGTCCAGCGTAAAATAGTTAAATTTTTGGATGGATTGTTAAAAGATAGTTTTGAATTTGTTTCATGTATTGCACAGTTAAATAAACGCAGTGTTGATGAGATATTGATTTGATTTGATGCTTATAGTTTCTTTACCAGTGTACCATTGGTTGAAACTATTGATGTATATGCTTGTTGTGGAATAAAAACATCTTTGAACATCATATTTTGTGTGGAAGGCCATTTGAAGAAGTTTTGAGTTTCCTACTTTAAAAATTCAATATTCATTTTAATTATGAATGGTATCGATAGATAGATGGAATTGCCTTGGGTTTTCCTTTAACACCAACGATGACATCATTTTAATATGAATAAATATTTTGGTCTGGAAGTCGGTCTGAACTAACTTTCAATTATGTATTAAATTTAAGACGTCATATTATATTGCCATAAATACAGTCATATGTCAAACATACGGTTGATGCACGTTATTTAAAATTAAATCTTATACACAATAAATTTTGTACAGTTTTTTACTAAACAGCGTTTTTTATTTCACAAATAATTGCACATTATTAGATTTGCTTTTTCCAAAACGAATCTTTGATTTTCTCTAAATTATGATACACTTTTCGTTTGCTTTTAAATAAAAATTTGAAACAAAAACTCCTTTTATCTAATTATCCAAAAATCATGTAAATGTTCATTTATACTAGGCTATTTTTATATTTTTATCTTAATTAAATTAATTAATTAATCAACTCTACGAAACATATGGTATATTCCATAAGATGCAATTATTGATATTAACATTAAAATTATTGATTTTATATATTTTCAAGGTTACAACTTATATATGATATATATATATATATATATATATTATTATATTAATAATATATATATATAGATACTATATATATATATATATATTATATATCTATTATATATATATATATATAAGTATAAAATGATGATTGCTTGGTAGCAGCATTATTATTTAAAACAATAAAATGATAATTTAAGCCTTTTGCTGCAAATAATGTATTTAATGAAAGAATTTTCGACTATACGATAGTCCTTGTCAATCTCCTGGAATTTAGCAATGTTCTTCTTCAAAATACCCTTCAATCTTTCTTTTATTTCCTTCTCTGAATTCTCATTGGTTGTAAATATAATGAATTTGTTTTACCGAAAAAACTTTTAAAATTTTTTTATAATTTTTACATTTAAAATTTCAAATGACACAAACTAAAAATTTTTAAATTTTTTTTACAGCTTCTATAATTAGCTTCTAGAAGCCTAATAAAATATTTGAAATATTTTAAATAAAGCCTCCAATAACTACTTATATATGCTATTAAATATTTCAATAAATGTGTCAATTTGATTTTTCAAACCCTATTTTTTTAAAATTTTTTTCTATATTTATTCTAATTATTTTTTTAATTTATTCTATTTTTTTTAATTTCTTTATATATTTTCAGTTATCTCAAAGCAATGACAACAGATCAAATTCATGATTTCATTGATTTCTTCTTTAGTGTTATCTTTGGCTGTCTGTTTATGATTGAGAATTGCTTCTTTGATTCTGACATTTGTCTTTGGATTTCTATTAGCATTATTTCTATTTAAATATTTTTTCTTTCCTCTGTTGCTGACACTGCCGGAGAATGTCATGCCCAACGAGGATGTTCCATCCAGGATCTAGAATGTTCTTTAATTTTTGGTGCAAATGTCCTGAGGGACTTCAATGTAGATTTTTCCATTCATACATTGCACGTGATTGCAATAGACGATTTTTTTCTAAAGCACATATCTTTCGTTGGTCTGGCAGTTTTTCATGTGCAATTGTTTTCTCTATTTATGTTGCCTGCCAGAGCCCTTCTCAATGTCAAGATTTATGTCGCT
>CAUHTR010008197.1:81249-231700 GCA_959609185.1 Schmidtea polychroa | reverse complement strand
CACAATAATTCCATAACTCTTATTAGAAAATATTTTAAAGATACTGATGCAGACTATATTAAAATAGAAACTCCAGAAGGTTCTAAATTAATAATGGAGGGTTTAACCGATCCATTTGAAATACTTTATGTCGATGCAAATGCTCTATATGGGGGTAAAATGAGTGAATATTTACCAACTGGTGAGTTCTCCTGGGTTGATATTCCTAAAGAAACAGATAAACTAAATGCTCTTATAAAAAAATACTTTTAACCCCTAAAGATTCTGATATCGGATATGCTATAGAATGTGATCTCGAGTACCCAGATAGAATAAAATCTAGAACTAGATTTCTTCCCTATGCAGCAATAAAAAGAATGATAAATCTAGAAGAACTTTCACCTTGGCAAATTTTAAAACTTATAGCAATCACAATAAAACTTTTATGTGACCAAACTGATAGAGAATATTATCTCTGTCATTATAGACTCCTTCAATTTTATCTTTCTCACGGAATGCGTTTGAAGAAGATTCATAATATTATAAAATTCAAACAAGCACCATATATGAAAAACTTCATAGCGGGAAATATCGAGAAAAGAAATGAAGCAAAAAAAGTTGGAAATATCTATCTAGATGTGATTTATAAACTTTTAAATAATGCAGTCTTTGGCAAGACTATGGAAAATGTTGACAAATACACACGAATAGAACTCCTAACAAATACTCAAAAGGATTTTAATAGATATAATCGAATGCTTGGAAAACCAACATTTAAAAATGCTGAAGTATTCTCAAAGAATCTAGTTGCAATTGAAATAAAAAATAATGAAAAAACTTATAATAAACCAATCTCTATGGGTTTTGCAATCTTAGAGCTTTCTAAATTACAAATGTATGAAGCCTATTATGATGTTTTACTCCTCATTTTGGAGATCGAGTATGCTTATGTGCAATGGATACAGATAGTTTCTTTTTAAAAATACATGGTAAAGATGTGAAAAAAGAAATAGCTGAAAATCCTACACTTTCAAAACTAATAAATTCATCTGGAGAATTATTTGCCTTCAAAGATGAAAAACCAAATAAGATAATATTAGATGCAGTATTTATTAGATCTAAACAATATTCTCTTGAAGAGATGGAAAAACCAAAAACAGAAAAGCAAACAATTAAAATCATGTATAAAAATCCAATAACTAAAGAAACAGAAGAAATGGATTATACATTTGAACGACCAATAATAACAAATGGAAAAACTTTTAAAGATAATAAATGTAAAGGGATACAAAGAGCAGTATCTAAGAATATCACTCATCAAGATTATAAAAATTGTCTAAAAGAAAACCATCAAGATAAAATAGAAGAGGTTCATCAACTTAAATCTGAGAAGCATAATATGTATCTACAAGAATCGGCTAAGATATCATTATCTAATTATGATGACAAAAGATTCATCTTAACCGATATGAAAACAACTCTCCCAATTGGAAATGATTTAATTCCAATAATAAAAAATTTGGATAAAATAAATGAATTTTATAACTTAAAAATTACCGATCTGGATATTTATAAAGTCGAGATTATTTATCCAGAGGTCCCACCACAATTTGATTATCTTGATAATAAACCTCTATATCCTCAAGTTAAAAACTCAATCTCTATAGAGGAAAAATGTTTCAACACTGAAGAAGAATATATAAAAAATCTAACTGATGAAGAATTTAATTATAATAAAAATCAGTTAAGTAGACTTTCAGTGACTTTCAGTCATGACTGAATCTATTGTTTTTTAGATTTAAAAATGAGTAATCCAATCCTGACTAATGAAGATTTAAAAATAATATATGAAAATATAAAATCATATTATAACGATTCAAAAGTTATTTTATCTAAAACATTATTTAATGATTTAATTAATGAATTTCTTCGATTTAAAATAATAGTATACAGATCTCAAGAATATTTCTTATTAAGATTTTTATTATCGTTTGTCTCATAGTAGAATCCGAAGTACCTAACATTTTACAAATTTGAGATTGAGTAAAATTAGGATTCTCACTTAAAATCTTAGTAAACTCTAAAGCTTTTTCTTTTAATAAAAACATGTTTAATTTAGAAGTATCAACTATAGCAACTTGATCTACTTTTTTTAAAAATACATCCATTTTATAAGTAAGAATTCTTTAACCATTTTTCTCGAGATGTTTTTTTATTACTTATAACATTAGCCACCATGCCCTCCCTTTTTAATCTTATAACCTCATTCTTTATATCTTGTATTATTTGATTTGATTTCATTATTTCTTCGTCTGTCAGGATTCCATCTTCCAAAGCTTTTAATTGAAATAAAAATAATTTAGAGATTCCTAATTCTATTGATAAACAAACTTTTCTATATAAACTTTTCTTTTTAGAAGTATAAGACAATGAAACTATTTCAGTTAAGAAACCATCAGCTACAGAAATACTTCCAAGTATTACAGGTGCAAGAGTAACAACTGGTAAAGTTATGGGTAAAATAACTGTTAATATTGCAGATGCAAATCCTAAAGAATAACCTATAACTTTTAAAACTGTATTCCCTTTATTCCATCTATTTTTAATTTTTTTATAATGCTTTAATAAATCTTGTAAATGTAAGGTTTCTGATTTAAATTCTTTTACTCTCATAATTTCAAGTTCTGTGGGAGCCGAGGCCTTGGAAGAATAATATCCTGATGATCTCAATTCTGGGTAAATTTTTTCTTCTCTTACTTCTTCCATTTTAATAATTAAAAAAATAAGACTTTATTCTTCTGAGCACCATCTGGTACCAATACTCGGATATGAAAAGAAACTCTTGTTGAGAGGATATCTTTATACAATTCTCTCAATGCTTTACGACCTTCATCAACATCAACCTTTTTTTCATAAAATATTAAATCTATATATTGTACAAGTGTGCTTTTAAAAATAATATTCTTACTTTTAACTTTATGTAGTCCATGTGAATGAGTATTAACATACCAATCTCCGTGTGGTAAATCATAACTAGTCATTATAACATCACCCTTTTCAAGCTTACTATTATAATCACATTTCACAAACCATTTCATTCTTTCATTATCATCATCAAACAAAAAGAAATAAGGATCAATAATCTTTACAACCATAAAAACACCCCATTCTTTACTGTTTGTTGTTATTAAACTTGGTTCTATAAAATGTTTATATGTATGGGGTAATAATGTTTTATTCTGTTCTAATTCAGCAGCTCTTTTTCTAATACTATGTGTGGTGTTAATGTGTGTTCCATGAGACTCTAAATTTGAAATTCTTTTATTAAATGATGTAATCATCTCATTTATTATATTATATATTGTATTAAATTTAGTATTCATAATTTGTTTATCTTTAGAATTTAATATGCTAGTATTTAACTTTACAACTTGTTCAGTTAACAGACTTTGTAACTTGTCAAATTTATCATTAAATCGTTGTTCGATATTATTAAGCTTTGATTCCATTGAATCAATTTTTGTTGTTAATGAACTTTCAATTCTTGTTGTTGTTAAATCAGTATATTTCTTATTAACTGCATCAGCTTCATCAGTTGGAAAAGATAATTCTTTTATCTTGTGTCCATTTAAAATTAAATCACCCTTCATTGAATCACCTCTTTCATTAATATATTTATTTTCTGTTAAAGTTAATATTTCTTCTGTATTAAACCCTGTTTTTATTGTTCCACCACCTCTATTACATGGAATATAAGAACTCATTTATTAATAATTTAAAATGAATCTTCAAACCTGTTTCAAATGTAAATACATTGAAATCTCTTCTCCATTAAAATCAATCAATTCTCCTTCTTGATTAAGAATTTTAAAATTAATATCCATTATATATTTTCTACATAAAGGTAAATAATTTGGAGGATTCATTCTTTCAACTATTTTATATCCCATAGGAACTGTGTTTGAGGGAAAGGAATATAAAACATTTGTTTGTTTACCATTATTATAAGAACCTGTTATACAATCACAATGAATATTTATTGTGTTTGTATTTATTATTTTTATAATATTTTCTGATGTTATATTCTGAACTACAGGTGTGATATAATGGTTTCGTGTAAATCCTAAAATTGTTCTAAAGAAACTATTATTTTGAAAATGAATTCCTATATTCTCTAAAGTCATTATACATTTTGAAGTTGGTAAATCCATTTTAATTTTAATGACTCAATTTGTTTTTTTAGAAAGTATATCATTTAAATCTTTTATCTCATATGCCCCAGGTTCTATTGTTATAATTTCTGGTTTATGCCCATCACGAGTTTGAATAGTAAATTTATTATTATCTTTAGTTATATTAAAAATAGTATTATAAGCACAAAACCATAATAGCCCCAATTCATAATTTAAATTTTGATCTAATTTAATTGAATCTTGAAAGTTTATAGTAAAGTCTGATTCTTTTGAATTTATAGATAAAGTTCTTGAATATTTATCTGACATTATGTATACCATTTTTTTTTAAATTATCTTCCGGAGGGTTGTGAAGCTCCATTTCTTAGTAGTAAATTCATATAGTAAAAATCCTTATAGTAAAAATCCTTATAGTAGAGATTCTAGATCATTATAAATTTCTTGAATTATAGATTCAAAATCCTGCGTATGCCCCTTTCCCTCTCCCTTATTCAATCTATACAAAACATATAAACTTAAAATACCACATATTTTAGTATTCAAAGGTTGAACTTGTAAAGAGTTAAAAGTATAACCATTTGGGGAATCAATCGGAGAACCCCTCAAGAGATAATCTTCAACTTCTTTAGTAGGTTTAATCCCAAAAGAATCAAAGTAGATAGATTTCTTATATATACAAACCCAATGAGATCCTTTTTCATTTGAATTTTGATAATTGATTATTATATTCAGGGGAATCTCCAGACTTGATAATTCATCATTCATTAATATTTTAATTTTTAAATTTAAATAATTTGCATAATCTTTTAAATCAAAATTTGTTTTTGCATTTATTCCAAATGTTTTTAAAAAATCTAATATTGAAGGAGTCATTTTGTATTTTAAAACTTCGTATTTATAACTTCGTATACTTATTAAATTTATCTTTTAAAATTATTCCTTGTTTTAACAAATCTTTAGAAATCTTTAAAATATCAGAATCTAAATTATTATGTCCTGCTTTCCTTGCAGCTAATAGTTTTCTTAATTCAATAAAAAGATTGATGGGATCCAATCCCTCTCCCTCTGTAACAACATAACCCTTTTCATTTTTATTTAAATAATTCTTTAAATCTTGAATATATTTTGCTTTAGAACTAGCTCTTATTAATCTTATTAAATTTAAATATTTTTTAATTTCTTCAACATCATCTGAAGAATATCCACAAAGTAATCTATAAAAATCATCTGTAAATTCAAAGTCTAAATATTCATTATTATAAACATTTTGTGAATGAATACGTGATTTATTTTCTGAATTTGAATATAAAGTAAAGTTTTGTTTATTAATTGTTATTATTTGATATCTTTAAGTATTAGTATTAAATGTGGGTCTAATTGAAGGAGGTAAATCATCTCTAATTTACGATCAACTTTAAGAGGTTTTGTTTTTAAAAACATTTCTTCTTCTTCCACATTAGAAATTCTTCTGCGTTTTCTTTGATTTCTTTCAGGATGGTTTTCACTGGATTCTTTTTCTTTATCCTGCCACTCTAGTTCTTTTATTTTTTGTTTTTTATCTTCTAACTCTTTAAATTTTGCTTGCTCATTGAAATCTTCTAACTCTTTTATAGCTTTAATTGTTGGCCCCTGTTGTTGTGTTATTACCTCATTTAATATTATAGATTCAGCATGTTGAGTTGTATCTTTTTTATTATATTTATCTTGTTCTGATTGTAATTTTTTTAAAAGTGCTAATCTTTCTTCATATACCATTTTAATGGTATCAAAAATGGTATCATAGTTCGAAGGGCTTCAAGTATAATCCTTTACCATTTTTAGTTTTACAAAGGCATCCATTCTTTAAAGATTTACATATTTTTTTTAAATCTTCTTTATCTTTTGAAGATAAAGATTCAGATGTAGAAATTTGATTTTTTAAAAAATCATTTAAACCTCTACCTTTATAAGGATCAAGATAGAGACCTTTGCCCTGAGACTTTTGCCGACTCCCCTCATATGGATTAAGATAGAGACCATTTCCAACGGACACTCCCCCTTTAGCTTGCCCTACCTTCTTCATTGAATCGATTTTTCTAGGTCTGTCTTTTGAGATTCTTTAGCTTTTTGAACTGTAGTTGCAATTCCTCCAGCTATTCCAGCAGCACCTGATAAACCAGCAATGGAAGAAGAATACCACCTTCTTTAGCTTCTTGGAGCTTCGCTCTAACTTGTTCTTTTACATGTTTTCCAATAAAATATTTTTTACCATCAATTACTACTGATTTATTTTTATTTGAATTTATTAATTCTTGCAAAGATTCTTCAGTTGTCATTTTATAATAAACAAAATGGATATTTGGAAACCAATTTTAAATAGACATAAGAGTAAATTTAATAATAAAGTATTTCCTGATAATTTTAGATTATTAATTGTTGGTTCTTCTGGATGTGGAAAGAATGTACTTGTTTTGAGAATGTTACTTGAAGATGATTTTTTAGATTATAATAATTTAATCTTTTATTCTACAACCATAAATCAACCAGAATTACAACTTTTGAAATGTGGATTTGAAAATAAATTAACTAAAAAAGCAATAATTGATATTTTTAAAAATCAACATAGATGTCCAGAAGAAGTTTTCAACCTTGTGATATGGTTGATTGGTATAAGGAAAATATTTTAGAATCAGATATTAGTAATAAAAATGATTATATTTGTGAAGAAGGGCAGGAGGCAATTCAAGTTTTATTCTCTAATAAACCTGAAGATGTTTTACATTGTGATTTACTTCCTAAAGATAAAAAGAATCTAGTTATATTTGATGATGTTGTCAACATGAAAAATTAAGAGATTCAAAAGAGTTACTTTACAAGAGGAAGACATAATAATTGTAATGTTATTTATATATCTCAAACTTATTATGCTTTAGATAAAAATTCAATAAGAAATAATTCCAATTGTTTTATATTTTTTAAATTAGATCGCCGTGATAAGAATATGATTTATAATGATTTATTTTCAAATGTTGAACCTGATAAGAATATGTTTGATATGTTTGTTGATAATCATTGGAAAAAAATATATAATTATATTTATTTGGATAGAGAAGAAGCTGAAATATGGAAAAGTTTGTTTTAGGGCTTGTCGACTTAAAAATCTGTTTTCTGTAGTTCATTATTATAAAATCTACCTAATATTTTTTCATTATTTAAATCAATGATGCTATATGTTATTGGAGTTGTATAATGTATTTTATTTATAATAAAAATTTCATTTGTCCATTTTGCTGTGAATCCTTTTTCAAATTTATTTTTATATTTAAATATTCTTACTCGGTCACCAATTTTAAACTTTGGTTTTTCAATAACATCATTTTCAATATTTACCACTTTAATGGTTTCAGGCTTCATGGAAGCATTTAAAGGTGTTAATTTTATAGAACTATGTACATCATTATTATATTCATTTACAATCTTTTGTAACAATTCATTGTTCCATTTTTGTTTTCCAATAGCAGTAAAATATTTCCACATTTTATTTTTTAATGTTCTATTTAATCTTTCAACTACGACTGCTTTTCCTTCGTTTTCTGTTGAATATAATTTAATATCATTTTCATTTAAAAACTTTGTAAAAACTTTGTTATAAAATTCTGTTCCTTTATCACACCATAAATATTTTGGAATTCTTTGATGTTGTTCAAATATATTTTCAAATGCTTCTGTAATAGAATATCCTGTTTTATTTTCTAAACATCTTGCAAAAGCAAATCTTGTATATAAATCTATTACTGTTAAAATTATTTTATATTTTTCAGGGTCTGATGATTTGGTTGGCATAAAGACTAAATCAGCAGACCATGTTTGATCTTTTTCATGTACTTGAACTTTTAAATATTTTTTATTTTTTCTAAATTCATGGTGTAATTCGTTGGCATATTTTATTTCTGATTCTGTTGGGGTTTGTAAACTAGTCTTGGCTGTACTCTCGAGGGATCTTTCAATCTCTGCTTGTTCGATAATCTTTTTATTAGCAACATCTTTTGCTTTCCTAGGAAGTCTTGCACCCATGGTGATCGGACTGTGTCCTAAGCCTATGAAAATCTTACCTTTCATTGCTAATTTAACTAGAGCTCTTTGAATCTTTTCCTGGGTTGATGGATTTTGTATATTATTTAAATCATGTATTAAATTCACATCTGCAACATGTCTATCTCTAAGATTTGTTGAATTGTAAGCAATATCATGTTTTAAAGCTGCTTGGTCGATTCTATTTATTGGTTCTTCTCCTTGTTTAGGATTATTATTTTCATCTAATCTAATATCTAATCTTGTTCCTGGCCCAGTATAATTGTGTTTAAATAAATGTCTTTCACCTGGATATTTTTCTGTAGTAAAAGGTTTTAATATTGAAGATGTTGTTTTTGAAGATTGTAGATCACCTCCTGTAATATCAACTCTCGTATGTTTTTTAGTTTTAAGATGACTTGCTTTATGGTGTTTTGTAACTTGACAATTACAAGTTTCGCATCTCCAATAGGGTTTATTTAAAGACATTTTAAAATGTTAAAATATCAGGGATTATATCAAGAATCTCCCCTAACATTTTCAATAATTGAAATCTTTCCACCATATAATTTCATTTCTATTTTCTTTTCTTCTAATATTAATGTATATACTTTAGCTTTAAAATTAGAATCCTTTGTTACATGAAGTGTAACATCAACATTATTTATGGCTAGGCGATCATCTTGGTCTGAAACATTTATACAAAATATAGAATATAAATTTTTGAAATCTTCTAAACTTAATTGCGGTTCAACTTTGAAATCATAAATAATGAAATAATTGAATAAATAGATTGTTATTTTTTTGAAATGATGGATCTGTTTCTTTGAATCCAATCAAGATATATCTTGGTCGGTATGCTAAATTTGCCACCTTTATAGAATATGTTGAACCCTCTGTCATACTAAATTCACTACAGATTCTATTTAAATAATTTACATTTATAGACTTGTTGGAATTTAATCTTTCAAGGAGTTTGATTTCAGAATGTGGGTTTAATGTCCATTCAGGTATATGCAATTCAAGTGTTGATAATTTTAATTTAGCTGTTGTGTCTGCAGCTCCATAGAACAATCTTTTATCACCTTCTACTCTATTACAGATGAGTTCTATAAAAACATTATGAAGTACATGGTTATAATTTTGAAGGAATCCAAATAAGTGTTTTAATTCAAAATAACCTTCAAATTTTTTAGATTTATAAAGTTCAGCTCTTTTATGGTAACCATAATTTATATCTAAACCATCTTTATCTAAATCCCCTTTATTAACATCAGGAATCCAACCTGTTAATTCACCATATTCGTTTTTATAATCACAACCAGTTAAAATAAAATTTAACATTGTAGAATATACTCCTGGATGCAAAACAGTTTCAATTTCTGATGATCCTAGTTTTAATCTCATGTTGGAGAATAAATTTGGAAAGAAATTATTTTCTAGGGTTATATCTTTGTTTGCTTCAATTTCTAATTCAATTTTATAATATAATTTGGCATTACAAATATCTATTGGGTTTGATGTTTGAAGAGATTGAAAAAACTATATCACCCCTACGATTTAAGTTTGCAATAGATCCTGAAGTTGGCGAGATTTTTAAAATATCATTTTTTTAATTTCATGAGTAAATTCTTTATTATAATCAAGATTTAATTTATTTTTTTCTTGAATTTTGAGATTTATATTATTCATTTTTATATATTAAAATTAATATATCCAATAAAAAAAATATTTATAAAATGACTGACTTAATTGAAAGAATGAGAAATGAATTGAATGAAGTTAAACATAAGAGAATGAAAAGAAGAGAAGAAGAACCATTAGAATATATCAAAGAGTTGATGGTAGAGAATGAAAAGTATCGACATTTTTACATGAAAGCTGTAGAAGTTGCTGAGATAAGGTTAAAGAAAATGAAACAATTACGGGAAAGAGTTAAAGAACTTGAATCGATTATTTATAGTTGTAAAAATGACAAAAATTTGAAACCTGATAGCGCAGTGGGCTAGACTGGCACAGTGGTTCAAATAGATAGCGGTTCAAATCACATCTGAGGTTAGTTTTTTTTCAACATAAAATAATATTAAAAATTTGAAAATTATATTGAAAATAGTGTGGATATCTTATATTTATAAAGTACTTGTATATTTTATTTTATTTATTTTATTTTATTTTATTTTTTTATTAATTAAAAATTTAAAAAATGACAAAAATCCAAAGTCTAATAGCGCAGTGGGCTAGACTGGCACAGTGGTTCAAATGCTAGTGGTTCAAATCACATCTGAGGTTAGTTTTTTTTCAACATTAAATAATATTAAAAATTTGAAAATAATATTGAAAATGGTGTGGGTATCTTAGATTTATATTTTATTTTATTTATTTTATTTTTTTTATTTTTTTATTAATTAATTAATTTTTAAACATAAATATGAAAAAAAAAATATTGAAACGGGTGTGGTGGCGAACCGGTAATTATCGCCACCAGTCTTTCGAACACCCCCGGATCGATTCTATAATGTGCACATTTATTTCTCAGTTGTTTTCGGACCTCTTTCGGATTCACTTTCGAATTCATTTGTACTTTCGAGCAGCACGCTTAAAACGCCGATGAAATCGTGTTCGAGCGAGAAGCGAATAATAAGGTGTGCTGCTATTATCGAATTGATTCTGATGTATGAGTCTGGCCAGCTTGTATATTGGAAGAGATTTGATAAACGAAAGAGGTTGAATAAAAAAATGATCCGGATCAAAAAAACTGTTGAAAGGACAGTGAAAAAAAAAAAAAAAAAACAAATACCACTGTCCTCTCAGAGCAGTTTTATTCTTTTTCATTTTTTTTTTATTCTTCAAGACATCAAGATTTTAGTCAGCATTTTGCCAACCTGGCGATTTGCTATAAGTAGTGGATATATGACCCACATGCACGCAACCCTAACTGGGGTTTGTGAATTTCCATCTCTTCTCCTATTTTCTTTATGTTTATAGGGTTTAAAGCCGAAAACATAAGGATATTTGTTTTCAAAATAAAGGTCAAAAAAGAGTTAAAAGTGTAAAAATTTGAGGTTTTTTTACTATAAAATAAGAGATTGGAAGACACTTTATCAGAGGGGGTGGGTGCATGTGGGTCATATATCCACTACTCAGGCATTTCCAATGCCAAACATAGACGAGATGTTGGATTTGTTAGGAGGATCCGTCTTTTTCAGCTCAATCGATCTAGGTAATGCATATTACCAAGTGGAACTAGAAGAAGAATCACAGGAGAAAACAGCTTTCTCAACAAAGAACGGACAATATTGTTTCAACAGAATGCCGTTTGGAATTGCAGCAGCACCAGGTACGTTCCAAGAAATGATGACAAAAGTATTAGGCAAAATAAAGTGAGCAATGGTGTATTTGGACGACATCTTGATTTATTCAAGCAGTAAAGAGAAACACTATACAATACTCGGAGAAGTGTTAAAGGCGATTGAGGAAGCAGGCCTAAGGATTAATACAGAAAAATGCCAAATAATAAAGGAAGAAATCAGATTCTTAGGACACATAATCAGCAAGAAAGGAGTACAGACAGATCCATCTAAAATTCAGGCCATACAGAACTTTGGGAAGCCTAATTGCGTAAAGAAACTCCGAAGCTTTTTAGGTATTTGCAATTATTATAGAAGATTCATCAGTGATTATGCAAAGAAGGCAAGGATGTTAGAACAATTATGTAGCGGACCAAGTAACAAAAAATTAGAATGGAGTGAAGGAGTCCCCTTGTCTTTCAGAATCTCTTCTATGGGTCCTCGTTCTCTAAGAAAACGAAGTTTATTATGCCGGAAATAGAATTTTAGTCGTCACAGGCTATTTTCCAAATACAATATCTGCTGGGCCACAATCTACAATTGACAAAAAATGATCATTATCTACGTGAGTGATGCCGCTAGTGACACGAAACCATTCATCAGGTACCTCCGACATGCCCTTATTCCACTTTATCTTCACCTCTTTCACCATGTCGTACATTGTTGACGGGTCCGTCTTCATGTCTAAATAAAGTATGCGATTGATGCTCATATAATGTTTTCCGTGCATTAAAGAGGCATCTGCAATGTAAGACAGATGATATTTCATCCATACTCGTGGCACTCTCGTCAAAATGCCTACCAGGTTATACTCTGATTTAACCAGCTCTATGCTTATATCGAGACATAGCTTCTTATGCAGTTACTTGATCATATCAAGTCGACGCTTCATCAGCATTTCGGAGTGACTGCTGGTATTGGCTTTCCTTTTCCCTGACAAGATATTGTCGATTCATTTAAACACCGAGGTAGATATGTAATGACGACTAGTCTTAGGTTCCATCGAATTACAAGATTGATAACTGAATTTGAATACGAAAAATTTATTGGGTCAATTTGCAATTGGATTTAATCTGTCCGGCTAAGTAATTTAGCTGTTTTAGATCTACAATGTTTTTAGATCTAAGCTGTGGCTTTTTGTCGGATCACCGTTCCAATCATATGCAACCACTGATTGGAGTTTATTAATATCATGGACAACCCCCATACAATGACATACTGTTTGAAAGACCACATATTCGAAAACGATTGATAAAATAAATTGGTGGTCCACACCGAATGAAATGTAGCATCAACTTCTTATTGTTTTAATTTAGACTTATAAATTTGCAATAAATTTTGTGACAGTTGTATAATTAAAGTTAATTTCATATCATGTTCCAGTTTTTACAATAGAAAATTTTTTATTCTGTTTTTTTAAGATGATCGTAAAGGAACACTTTAAATATTTAAATGCATTTATGCGTATTGTTAGAGACCTTCCTCATCTGTTTTCCGGTGTTTTAAATGCCTTCCAATTAGTAAAACAGCAAGATACCATAGTCCTTCTGGTTACTTCCATTTTTGAAAGTGGTCGGCCTAACCTTCAGTTGAAAGGTATTCATTATTCAAAAAATCAAACTTGCAGTTAAAAACTTTCATTCATTGATAAATTCATACTCGAATATGAGCCTTATTCTTATTATTTGTTTTAAAGATCTCACATATTCTAATTGTTTAAATGTGACATCATGGTATTGTTTATCTAAATGAAAGTTATGTAATTATTATTTCATCGCATTTTTAGTCAGTATTCTGATTGAAGAAATTTATTTACCGCTTTAACAATGCTTTTTGATTAATTTTAATTTCGAATATTATATAACAATTAATTTTGTTTTATTTGATACTAATATATTAATATTAAATACATATGTTAATATTTATTTAATATCATAAAAATGATCAGGTCAATTAATCAGATAATTAATATTTTTTATGAATTTAAAAAGTGAAATTTTCAGACTTTTTAGCAAATTATTGGCATTAAATTTAAATCAATATTGCACTTTTTTAATCAATATTGCACTTTTAAATCAATACTGAAATTAAATCAATTTAAATCAATATTGAACTGTTCAAAAAGTTGCTTTATTAAATATAAAAAATGATGAGATTCATCTTTTAAAGGATAAACACTATTGAGGGTTATTTTCATTAAATTTTTCATTTCCAATTTTTTGAAAAATCTTTGGTCTCAATTAGTCAGAATAATATGAACAGATTTTATTTTATACAAAAAATATTACTGAAGTGCAATAATACAGAGAATAAAATTAATAATTTTCATAAAAATGTAAATAATGATAATCTGCAACACAAAATGTTATTTTCCATGACACCATCATATCCAGAGAAAAATGAAACATAATTTAAATATACAGAATAAATCTAAATATAATAGAAAATTATACATTAATGATAAAAATGAGGTATCATATAAATATCATTATAACATTGAAATAGCATATCCTAGAGCCCAACTTAAACTTATTTTGTTTATTCGTATTGAAATGCTTATTTTATCAAACCATTCGAATCCATAACCGTTGTGAAGTAGAGCAACAATATAAGACATGTCTAAACATAGGAAATGTTCGTAACTATCAAGTCTGACTTCTTTCTTTGGATTTTTACAAAGGTCCATAGCTCGAAAAATAATGTCTTTAATTGAAAATTCCATCAAATCTTTTTCGTTTTGTTTAGTAATATTAAATGCGGACTTTATTATATAATAATATGCGGAAATGGCGACAAATTCCATTTCATCAAAAGTCTCTCTAATCGGTATGACAGGCTGAACCATCTTTAAGCCTTTTAAGAAACACTTGCAAAATCTTCGACAATTCATGATCGGCTTTCCGCCGATAACGAGAGTTCTGTTACCAAAATGAAAATGAGCCTTTACCTTTGGATGCATACATTCAGATCGCACTGTTTGATTTTGGCATTTTAATCCAAAACAATTTGAGGCATTCAAATACCTGATTCGTATTTCATTAATTCCCATATAATCATAACCGGCGGTGTATACATTGTAATATTGTCCAAAGAGTAACATTTTAACACTGTGTGGTATTAGAGTAGCATTATTTGTAGCGAATGATATTTGCGTTGACCCCCCTCCGAGATCAAGCATGCCAACTGTTTCTGAGATTTTATTATTTTGAAACTTTCCTAGCAAATAATTCAGGCTTACCCAAGCTAATCTTCCTTCCTTTTCGGTGCTTAATATGTCAACAAATTCGGGCTTGAAATTCAATTTATATTTAAGAAGAATGCTTCTGATATGATTCAAAATCCTTTTACTCATGGTTTGATCAATCTGTCGAACTCCAGCAGTTACTTGGACATATATTGGAGTTTCTTCGATGCACTGTTCTGGAATATTTGATATTGCAAAGGATGTCAAATTGTTAAACATTATTCTCATCAGATTCCAATCTGTACGCGCATTTGAAAATTTTGACAAGGCTATTTTTGAAGAGATTTTGTCCGTTAAATGCAATTTCATGTTATTGTCATTTTTTAAAAATTCAAAAAAATGCAATCTTGTTCCAGAACTTCCACCATCAACTACAATTATGAATTTTCTTCTACAAGGCTCCGAATATTCCATTTCATTTAAACAACAATATTCATTAATTAGCACAGGAATCAAAATTATTAGAAATTTTATATAAATCATGTTCTGAGAAAATCTTTGTAACAAATGATTGAGAAATTATCATCAAGGTATCCGAAGTAAAATTAGAACAAAAACCTAATATTTTCTTTTTCACTAATTTAAACAAAAATAGATATTTTAATGAAATTTATGAAATTCATTTCGATCAAAAAAGAGTGAAAATTAAATTCAATTTTCGATTGGTCTGTTGTGATTGCTGCTGATTTTTATTGGAGATTTTCTTTCAGAATGCAAGCAGTTTATTAGTTTATGTAAACAAAATTTTAAGTCAATAACTTTTCCGAAAAATTTTTACTGAGAAATAGTCTTAATTTTGTACATATTTTTAAATCAAAAATCAATTAATTTGTCAATTAATTTTTTTGAGTTATTGATTTTTAAAAATTATTTTCACATAAATCGATAATTTTAATCCAATATTTCACAAATTGTTTGTGAAAATATTATCAATTGTAAGTTTTGATTTCTTTTAAATGTAATTTATTAGAAAGCGCAACTCAAACATACTTTTCAATATAGATTTCAACAGATTTCCTGTCATCGTCAGGTAGAATAAAACAATTATAATAATTTAATTAAAAAATTACAAAATTTTATAATTTTGAAAAATTTCCCAATTCAATTTAATTAATTAATTATTTTAAAATTAAACTTTTTTAAAAACTTTTCAAATGATATTTTTTTACACTCACATTGATTTTAATATTGTAATAATACTCCAAAACCAAATTTCCTGTCATCTCGGTACTCGAGTCCTTGAATATTGTCAACCTCAAAGGGTTGATTATTATTAATGAGCACAATAAAGGTTGCAAAAAGGTCTAATTTGAAAATTTTATTAAAATTTTTAATAATTATTACCAGTGTATATTGTTTGAATCGTTGTTGATAAGATCATTTTATCCGAAAATTTATGTGCAAAAGGCTGTGAGTACATGTATATTTAATGTCTATAGTAGTGCTTCTGATCTGGAACCCTGGGGCCCCGTTTGGTCAATTATGAAATTGATGGATTTTTACAATTTGATAAATCATAATTTTTCTCAAGTATATACGTCGTATTTTATGTATATTATGATAGAAACAATTTCTTAACACTGAAGATATAGTTCTAACTAAGATCTATGTATTGTACTTACATCTTCTCAATGCAATCTTTACATTATAATTTTGATTTTTTACTAGTAATATACAAAACAAACGTTGAACCAGTTATAAACAAATTTTGACTCTTTTCTCTTTCTTTATCGAAAAAATTCTCTGCTTACATCAAATCAGTCTAGCAGCTAGAAGAAAAGGAATAGTCTTCACATCACAAAACGAGGGGATTGTAGGCTAAAATTGACTAAGCTAGTTCCTGATATAAAGCAACTCTGTAGCAATCTTAACACAAAAAATTCAAAATAAATTTTAAAGTTGTTAATTTTACATTGTTTTTGTTCAATTTAATGATATTAGATATATTAAATCAAGGTATTAATATGTAAGCAAAATTGAAATTTTTAAGTAAGGGCTTGTAAAATAATTTGTTAATTAATTCGAAAAATGAGGCAATTTGACTTTTAAACTCTATTTGTTTGGGACAGACCATAACATGATGAGAAGCATTGGTCTTTAGATAGGTTGAGTGTTAAATTGGGTACCTTTGGATTGTTGTTGATTTTTTTTCTTTTTAAAATATTCATAAAAATTGATTAATTGATTGTTAAATTTAAAATTAATATTAAAATTATAGAGCGCATGAACGTTCTTGATCATACTTAATTATCCTTTCAATGATATCCTTTAAAAAGTACAGCAAAATTGGTTATTATAAAAATAAATAAATAATATATTGTGACCACTTGACATGCCATTTAATTGATGACATACATTTATTTCTGGGATGAAACTTTAGGGGAAATATTGTGTAAAAAGGTTAAAATTCCTTATTTTCCAATTTCCTTTACGATAGTCATCTATAATTCGATCTACTATATTTTTAGAATGATTAAAACAAGAAAAATATCATCAACTAAATGTAAAATAATGAAAAACATGCATAGCAGTCTATGTGTTAAACAGTTTTATTTTGTTGATTTAATTCGATTCCCAAATGAACCTATTGTCCAGGAATTGGATTAATTTTGCACACTTTCCACATTGAAAATGTATTATTCCTCATTCAATTACCAAAGTAATTCAGTAAAAAAAGAGCCTTTTAACAAATTCTAGACATTTTATTTCTGTCCATTCGAAATCCAAAGCAATCAAATAATCATAAACAGTTCAACGAGTTTTAGCAAATTGTTTATTAAATTTATTATTTATGATTTATATCAAAGTGGTCTGATAATTAAATTTAATAAAACAAAATAATAAAAATTGTGGTAGGTTTAAAAAGTTGGCATTTTCGTTGGCGTCGTCCTGTTTGATTTTGTTATTTGATGTGACAAAATCTAGAAACAGTTGGATGTTTTTTATTTATTAAAATATGATAATTTTTGTCTACGGATATTCGTAGGTATTGACCTTTAAGTGTGTTTTACTTTTCCGCGTTTCTCCGGATCAATGTATTATAAATAGAATAATTTTAATAATAATTATTCCGATTTCTTGAAATATAATTTAAATTTTATTTTTATAAAAATAACTAACTTCGTCCTTGGGTTAAGTATTATTTTTTTCCTAGAAAAATTTATAAAAATTGTAAATGTTTTTTTATATTTTACAGAAAAACACTGAAAACAAATATTTCTAGCAATTAACCCGACGGAATTGTATGGAGGTAGCTTAAAAGAAAAAACCTTTTGTATATATTTTTTTGAAAAAAAAACAAGATCATATGTAAAAAAGTTATATTTTATGTGTAATATATTAAATATTTGACTTGTTTTCGCACTAATCAAGCATTAAAACGGAGGTAATAACGATTTCACTGTGTAAGTGTATTTTTTACTAAAAATTAGCATAAAAAATAATTTCTTTTTTTGAAAGATTAAAAAACTATACCGATTTACCAGTGGGATAGTAATGAAAGAACCATAAATAAGTACAGAATTGGGAAATTTCAGGATATCCGATTGGAAGATTAAAATTGTGAATAAGGTAAAGAGTAATGTACCAAATAAACAAACCATTTTCTTTTTTGGAATATTTTTATATACTGGATTGGAATATTGCAGGAGTCTTTAATTCTAAATAGGTAAATGTTATGGCAACATATTACATATAAACAATCACATGTATAAAGCTGGGTTGACCATTTATTTATTTTTAATAATTAAAACTAATAATTTTATTGTAATAAGTATATTTTTTAATTTAAATTATATTAAAAAAATGTCAACTTTGTTTTAATAAATAGTTAAACATACATGGCAAATATTTAATTAAAAGAAAACGCCAATCAAACATTCTTTTGACGATATATTTCGACAGTTTTCTTGTCATCGTCAGATAGGATATAAAACTATATAAATTAAGGAATTTTAAACAAATTTATTAATATTATTACTTATATAAAAAAATTTTAATAAAAACATTTCATTCTTAAAATTATAATTAAAATAATATATTATTTTTTAAATTTTAACATTTAGAATTTAATTTAACAATTTAAAAATTTATTAATTATTTAATTTAACAACAACAATCGATACATACAATATACAAAAAAAATATTTAAAAACATTTCAAATACAAGTATTTACTGCATTCTGCACATTAATTTTCGGATTCAATGACTTTGAAATAAATTTTAATTAAAAAGTTTTTTTCATTTTTTTTCAAATGTACACAAATGGTAATTTACATAAATATAAGACCTTTATGACTAGAATTATTTTCCATTGAACTATGCATTTAGTAATATGGCAAATTGATATTATATCAATGTCTTAAATTTTAACTTACCCCATCTCAACAAAAAGAAAGATATCGAAACCAATTAACCTTTTAGCACGAATGTCCTAGCTTAACTGGGAAGGACAATTTGAAGAAGATATGTATCTACTTTATATAAATATAATTTCGGGTTTAAAATCATAAAATAGAGATGATTAAGAGTTAAAAGTTAAGAATGATAAAAATAATAATAAAATTAGTTCTGAAAAGTAGCTACATTATTAATATTGTGACCGTTTTCATACCTAAACAATTTATACCTAAATTTATTTAGTGTGCTCTTTTGATCAACGCTTTTTCGATGTTCGCTCTTTCGATGTTTGCCTTTTCAGAGTCGCTCTTATGATATAGTACGATAATTTCGTATATAATTTTGTAATTCTTAATGATTGGAAGAGTGTTTTAAATTTCTTCTTCGCCTTTAAGGCATGTAAAATATATTTTAAAAATCATTCTTAGTGGCCTTGTACTACAGAAACATCTTTTATTTTATTAAATAAATACAAAATAAATTCGATACTTTTGTTGAAAAATATCAAAATTCAATTAATTTATTAATTCAATAAATTAAAGAAAAGAAAATTTTCCCGACATAAAAACATTTTTAAAATATGACTTCCAATATTATGAAAAAACCAAAAGAAATCTCGAATTTAATTGTAATGATTTAAAAATATATGTTGAATATTTGTTTAAAATGTGCCTGTGCCAGCTACAGACACATTTTCTACAAGTTGAATTAATAACATTGAAATTAGGCCAAAAATTCTACAGTGAAAAATATGATTTATGATAAATTTTTCAATTAAAATTGGTAAAAAAAATTAATTTGCAAAAATATATAATAATTTTAATAAATGCATATTTGTAGATGAAATTAAAACTATATAAATTATATAAAAATTATTATTACATTTTTCCGAAAAGATTTGATTATTCTTATGGTTTAATTAATTTATTGTGGTTGACAAAATAAAAATGGAGTAATAATATTCAACTTTAAAGAAATTTTTATTTTAAATTTTCAATGAAAATCTGTATCACCGAATATTGCTTGGATCGTCTCTACTTTTGATAGGCAGTTAAAGAGTTCCTCTGACATTTTATCTTAAAACATATTAGAAAAGCCTCAATTACTATTTGGTGTTTATTAGGAATGAAACAATTACATAAAATATAAATTGATAATAAAAGGTAACTCTACAGCAGTGGTGCACAACCTGTTTTGGCCAAGGGCCAAATTGTATTTTTTTTTAAAGCAATCGAGGGCTGAAGACAATATGATGCACAGCGGTAGTTTTCTAATTCTAATGCTAATCTAATGAGATTGCTGTGACTGAATTGTTCGTAAATTCAAATTTATATTTTTAAAAACATTACAATAACCTATAAACAAACAAAATGATATATTAACACATAAGAATCATTATAATAATAATCGAATATTAATAAAGTTTAAATTCTTTCATAAAATTGCCCTAATTCACGGGAAGTTTCTTATGTTTTTTAAAATGCCATGAGGGCCGCGATTTTTGCAGCGACCAGCGACAGCTTTACGAGAATTATTGTTTGTAATTCCAATTCGATATGTTGGTGAAGCATTTTTTTGATCCACATATTGTTTCAATTGTAGAGCTTTGAGCACATTTTTTATTGATTAAAAGATGTAGATGTATGAAATTGGATATATGAGATTATTAAAACAATGTGTTTTAATTTAATTAATTGGGGATGGTGGAGCAGTCACTAAAAGTCATAATCGGAGAGTTATTAAGGGAGTTTACGTGTTTGTCTGGAGGGTAATGGCGGGTTGTCTTGAAGGTGTTGAATATTTGGTGTGTCTGGTAGTGTTGTCGGTTGTTCCATGTCTTCTATAATGTCTTCGTTTATGTTATAATATTTTGTGATATGACTGTTTGGTGTTTCGCCGTATTCAAGAGTGCAAAAGGAGGGTTTTAATCTGGAAAGTTTGATCGTGATGTGTTTGTTGTCAATCTCTACCTTCGCCTTATGCTGCGGATTGGACCTTTGTATCTAGGTTTGATGTTCGAAGAGTCGACTTTTCTCATCTATACATGAGTTGCTGAGGAAAGAGACTGTGGTATATTCGGAATATGTGAATGACGGATTAGTATCTAAGCTCAAAAAATATTTTCGCGTGAGATTGATCTCGTCTAATAATGAGTCATTGTAAAGGTCGAATAGTTCGTTGGGCATAAAAGTATTGGATCCAAACAAATGTTGTGAAGGAGATACGCCACTTGAACGATTGAGTGTGTTGTGCCATCCTAGTAAAACAAATGGTAATGCTTTGTCCCATGAAGTTAACGTTGAGAGAATTCTGAGGAATTCTTTCAATGTCTGATGAATGTATTCGACGAGACTGTTTATCTATGGATGATAGGAGCTGGTTCTTAAGTATTTGATGTCGAGGCTGGTTGTAAGATGTTCAAAAAGACCTGATTCGAATTGTGCTCCTTGGTCTGTGATAATAGCGATTGGAATTACATAACGTGAGAACCAACCAGGTAAATACTAAAGCATGTGCGACCGTGAGCGGTGATGTCATGGACAGCTTCGAACTAGCGTGCTTTCCGATCAATCATTGTCAGGATGTAACAGAATCCGTAGTCTGCTGGGAGTTTACCGACTAGGTCAAAGTGAAGTGTGTCGAAATTTTAGTATGAGATAAATTTAAAGTTATTAAATTAATTTACAATTTAAAGTAAGTATTTTTATTTTATTTATTTACTAAATATTGGTGAAATCGAAATTGCAATTATGTTAACTTCGGTATTTTATAATAAAATATAAATTTAAGTTATTATAATGGAGGCATGCTTTCCATATTGTCTTAAAAATAAAAAAGTAAGATTATGGGGAATATATCGACTGAAACCAATTTATACATTTTATTTTTGACAGAATGCTGAAATTGTATTTATATTTTTAAATATATTTTGGTTTTGTGAAATTTTTGGCAAGCTAGAGATTAAACAATGATAAGCAAAGGACTAAGATGGATTATCTTGTTTGAATGAGTTGGATTTTTTAATCAAGGGGCCGTCCATAAAGTATGTTACGCTATTTTTGACCATTTTGTACCCCTCCCTTAAAGTATATTACACTTTTGAAGAAAGTTTTTTTAATTAATATCGAATTAAAATATAAATACAGACCAAACAAAACAAAACTATTATTTCTGTGTTATAATATTTCATAAATTTTTCTAAACACATGCAGGACTTAAACAGGTGATTGGTAATGAAATTGTTTTTTTTTATTTATTCATAAAAATCCGGTCGGCCTGAAATAAACAACCATTTATCTAGCCCTCTAAACCTAAGGATACTGTAATGTATAGTAATTCCTTATTCTTTTTTTGTTTGTTAGCTGTATGGTTCGAATGTAAATAACAATTCTGCACGTTGCACGTGGAGAAGGTTTTTTATCCTTTTTTTAAAAAAAAAATAAACTATATAGCGATAATTTACCATAGTAAATTATCGCTATAGAAAATGGATTACAAAAATAAAAAGATTAATAAAATTTTATTTAAAAACTAAAAGAAGAAACTATCAACAAGATTTTAAAAACAATTACTCAACTATTGAAGATCCAAAAGAATTTCCTAGCAAAACTATTCAATTATCAGACTTGGAATTTAAATTATAACAACTTTTCTATCTTCTATTCGGTTCAAATCCTTACGGATACTCAATACTCGTGAACGTCAAATTTGGACCTTAGTATCCCCAAAATATTAGAGACTAGTCGTGAACTATTTATAGCCATAATCGAGGGTTGGAAAATTGATAGATAAAGTACCTTTTTTATTTGTGTTAATAAAAGTTAATGTTACTTATTTAATATCACTTCGTGTTAATATTTCTTATTGTCTGCTAATTTACACAACACGCACCCCGATTGTCCCGCCACATTTTTAACGGTGACTCTATCGGGTCCTTCAGATTTCCTAAACAAACTATATACACAACTTAAGAGTAATTATTAACTTAACAGATACTATCCCTAATCACTCCGATAGTGGCATGAGTCCCTATTATATATAAAAATATAATTCCAAACTTTTCGCTCAGTAACATTATTATGGAGCGGACAATATTGAAATAATAATACTTCCGACATGACGAAAGTAAAGCTATACATAAAACAAGGCTTCGCAACAGTATACTAGCGCCCCGAGTGAGAGGAATCGTGAACAACACATTCATTAGATACGCATCTCATGCTATTTTGACAAAAAATTAATTCAAATTTTTCACAAAATTTTTGAAAATTATTTTTAAACCTATTAAATTCTATTAAAAAATTTAAAAATATTAGAAATAAAATTAAAAAAAATAAATGTTTGACGTCACACATGGCCTGAACCCTCCTTCTCCCTCTGTTACAAATCTTCACATTTTCTTACATCTCTCCTCGAGCGTGACGTACTTTATGGACGACCCCCAACCCATGGAAAAGGTACTCTCTCCGTGATTATTAAGGAGCGTACATGATATAAAGGAGTTATTGATTTTATTTAAAATTTTAATTTTGCTGGAAAACAGAGTATTATCAAATTTCGATTAGCAAGTGTTAACAAGATTCATTTTAACTGCGGATCAGTATCGAGAAAAATGAAGATTTTCTGGGAAAACAACTACCTTATTGTAAGTTGTTAAGAATGTTTATCTTGAAAATTGCTTCAGAATATCAAAAAAAATATCGATACATTTACTGATTCATAGTCAATTTTTTAATAAATACAATGTCAATTGAAAAGAAATCAGAAATGAAAATCAAAAGAATTATTTAAATTTTGTTTTAATTTTTTCATTTAAATTTTGAAATATCATTAATTTTATTATTTGTTTTTCAGTATTACATAAAAAAGACTTAAGTTTCCATAATTTAAAGTAATTATTCCATTAAATACAAAAATATTTTCAAGCAGAAATAAAGTTATGGAAAAATTTCATTTTAGAAAAAATTGGCTGGATGAGAGAAGCTAAGAATTTTAAAAACATTTTTGAAGTGAAAAGATTTGTAAGTAAACACTTCAAAAATGTCTTTATTTTTTGCTAATTTTTCTAAACCAATTTTTAAATTATTTAATAAATATTTATCAAATAATAATTAATATTTATGTGGGAAATTCGAAGAAATTTTTATTTTATTTATAGGTAGAAATTATTTTTTTACAATTTCTTAATGTAAACAGCAAACAAGTAGACCAATATTATTTGACATATTCATCGTAATTTTGAATGCAAATTCACTATAGTTAGCTGTCATTTACTATTTATTATGTAATCTCCCTCAATTCCTTAGGTATTCGTTTCCCACATTCGTCAGTTGATACATTATTTATAAAATTAATGAATCACATGTGGGAAAACGGAATAAATCAGAGAAGCAGAAATGTACTAAGATGAAATAATAAATGCTTTTTTAAAAAAATAAATTCATAATTAATAAATAATTATAAATTCTTCCGGGACGAATTTTTAATTTCAGTATTATAAAAAAATTTAATTTTTATATTTATAAGTAATCTAATAATGAAATTACTTATCAGTCTTTAAATTATCTAACATGGAGACCACGAACCGTTAAGGAATATGCGGATTGGTGCAGATTATTCCCCAACCAAAACTGTACTGAATTGGTGAAAATTTTGAAGAATTAGTCATGACAATAAAAGATTATTTTGATATGGTGAAAAAAGGATGAACAATATGATGAAACTCTATTTAAAAGCAATTTGGATGAAAGATTAAGAAAGGCTTTGAGCTATTGAAAAGTCAATTCAACTGTTGATGGATATATCAAGACTATAGAAGAAAAGACCAAGTAAATACATAAAATGTATCTTTTAAAACAGTAAAAGAATTGAAACTCAATAAAGATGTAGCTGCAATGAATAGAAAAACTTATGTGGAAGTGTTTCATAAAAATTACAGCCCAAAGTTTTGTCTAAATCAGTGCTTCTCATCATGTTATGCTCTATGTCCTCAACAATAGAATTTAAAAGTCGAATTGCCTTAGTGTTTGAATTAATTAACAAATTATTTTACAAGCCCTTACATAAAAATTTCAATTTTGCTTATGGATTTTGGTTAGAACTATATCTTCAATGTTAAAAAATTGTTTCTATCATAATATACATAAAATACGACGTATATACTTGAGAAAAATTATGATTTATCAAATTTTAAAAATCCATTAATTTTGAAATTGCCCCAACAAAAGTCAATTTGCCCCAAATGAGAAGCACTGGTCTAAATGTAATAATTTCCAAATCAGAAAAAATGAAATTTCCAATAACCAAATCGATTTCAACGCCGAATTCAATGTTATGTCTGCAAAGAAGGTCGTGTGAGAATAGAATTCCCAAATATCAAATGTTCCCATTGCAATGGAAATGCATATTTACAATTTCAATGTTTTAACTAATGTTTCTGATTTCTCGACTTTTTTCATTTCTCGATAAAAGATGTTTCACATTCGGATTCTCGGGAATTCTCGAGAAAATGAAAAATCGAGTACAAAATACGAAAAACAGACTCATTTTGTTATTCATAAAAATTAGTATTCTGAAGAATTTGAACTTTTTTAGTCTTATTAAAAAAATAGAAAAAAAAATCTGGAAATTGAAGAAAATATAAAAAAAATTGGATCACCGCCACTCCCGTATACTAATTTTATAATACTAAATATCCTAACTAATTGGTGAGTTACTATATGAATCTTAATTGGTTAATATATTTAGTGTTAAGAATTTAGTATTACGACGGGGATTTTGCGGTGATCCAATTTTTTTCAATTTCCAGAATTTTTTCTTTTTTTTAATTAGCAGATTTTTATCTATTTTTTCAATTTCCAGATTTTTTTTCTATTCTTTTCAATTAACAGATTTTTCTTTCTATTTTTTCAATAAAACTAAAAAAATTTCTATTTTTTCCAATGCCCCTTATAATATACAAAACAAAATTATTACTATATAAATAATTTTATTACATTCTAAATAAATCAATATTAAAATAATTACTTATTTACTTTATTAAAATAGTTTTTCAAAAAACATTAGGCATCTAGCGTGGAATCGGACATTCGAGTCCATTTTTTCGTCACAAAATCATTCGCAACTGAAAAAATTGCGTTCATTTTGTGTTGACGTAGGTTTAATTGTGGATAATGGGTCTTTTACCTGGTGCAAATTTGCTGTTATTTTGCCTGTTGCTTTGAATATACTAAGCTCTTTAGCGAGAGTCTTAAATGATATATTACCCTCGACAGCAGGTGTTGATTCTTTTAATGTTTCTTTTAATGATAAATTTAATTGCTCTTGCAGAGATAATTCTTCTGAATAAGATGGAACAAAACAAACTTCGTCTTCGGCAAGATTAAAGTTGTTATCTTCCCTAATATTTTGGTGAATTCTCCCAAAAAGTCTGCATAATATTTCTTTGGCCATTTTCCTTATTTCTTTATTTGAACACTGTTTAAAAATTACATCTGTTTCTTGGAGAATATCAGGGTTTTGAAGATGTTTATATCGAGATATAATGTTGTTATTTTGCCTTTTATAAATTTCATTTTTAATTTCCAAAAGTAATTTGCCACTTATTTCACTATCATTTTTTTTCTATTGTAGTGAATAAAAATTTTAGCGTTCCTTCCGCTGTTAATAATGTCGAATCCTCTCGGCTCAAACTTCTCACAGTTAAACCAATAGGACATAATGTCTCCAATAACACTTCAGTCGTTTTAATAAATTCATCATTCCACATATAATCGTGATTTAATTCAATTAAGGCCTTTTTAACTTCTGTTTTTATCTGAAGAAACCGCTCAATCATTTTTTCTATTGTGTTTCATCTTGTTGGAGAGATGATTCCCTTTTTTTTGACTTCTTGCATATATTTTTGCAACACGCTATTTCGAAAATTCGAAAATCGTAAATTTTAATAACTTGTATAAAAAATTAATAATTTCATAGAATTACATAAAATGACAAAATTCGCCATATCAATGAGCTGGAGAAAGAATATTACAAAAACTTAAAAAACTACGCCGCTTCTTTCTTAAATGTCTTAAAAAAATAAATGTGTTTGGTGATTTCTTTTTAGAAATTTTAGAAACCAATACTATGATTGAAATTACTAACAGCATGTCACAGCTATATATACGATGAGAATTTGCTGATGGAAGATAGCTTTGCTGTAAAGTCGGAAAACTACCAAGCTCTAATCAAAGGGTACCTACTAGGACACAGGTTCCAAACCTATGGGTCGCAACCCCCTTGGGGGTCGCAAGGTTATACCTTTAACTAAAAAACACTAGATATTCACTACAATGGATTTTTTATTTTTGAGATGTTTTGAAGTTACAGTAATTTAATATTAATACTATAAAATTAAAATAAGTGTCAATTAGGTACACTTACAGACTCACAGATGTCGCATTTTACCAGATGCACCGAGATTCGAACCGGTCCCACCATGCAACGCAGACTAATCAACAAGGCAGTCAGTGTTAGTTTGAAAAAAGCAAAACAGAAAAAACGTGCAAGGGAAACATGACCATTTGGTATACTTTAACGACAAAGCTTGGTTGAAAAGAGATATATTAGAACAGCAAAATAGATTTAACTTGAAACTTCAAAAAAAGAAAACTAATATTATAGTATTTCACTGAAAGATGTCGGAAATATTATCATTGTTGGTTTTAAATCTTGTGGTAATAATTTTCAATTTTAAATAACATTTTAATTCTAAATTATGTTGATGATCTAGGTTTAATAAATATTTTGGAAAATTAAATCTTTTAAAATTTTTTTTAATTTTTATTTTTTATTTTTTTATTTTCTGATTTGGCGACCCACCTGGAAGGATACCGTGACTCTCTTTCGGGTCGCGACCTACAGGTTGGGAAACGCTGATCTATGTAAAAAAATATATCAAATGTCTTTGTGAAATGTATTTTTTTAAACTTTGAAACTAATTATTATAATTATAAAGAGTGACATGTGTACACTGAAAATGGCAAAATGTCAAAAAAATAGGTGTTGAAGTTAAAAATGGGAATGCAATAGAAAAAATAATTAGACGTTTGGTTGTTTTGTTTATTTTGAATATGATTTTAACAACCGGCATTGCAATAATACAAGGGTAACTTCTTACTGAAATTGTGTTTCATGGGTCAGAAATTTCTCAGAATAGATAGTTTAGTCTTTATTTAATTTCATGCAAACTTTCAATGACTACTTTGTATTTAAGCAAAAACTTATTGTCCAAAACTAAGGCAATGATTATAACTTTATTCGTTTTTTGGGGTTGAAAAAATATATTCTAAGTTTTCGTAATTTCGTTTCAATTGAAAACAACTCATTTCTCCCTAAAATCAGTTGCATTTTGTTATTTTGATTAATTTATTTTTAAGAATTTCATATTTAAATTTTTGACTTTTTTCAAGGTAAAGAAAATAGTGCCACAATATTAAAACGAATAATAATAATGATAATAATGAGAGCTTGAAGACTATAAATCAGTAAATATATCGATGTTTACTTCAGGCTATCAAAATCATCGATAGTGGTGAAATTGGAAAAAAAGTTCTTATAATAATAATAATAATAATAATAATAATAATAATAATAATTATAATAATAATAATAATAATAATAATAATAATAATAATAATAATAATAATAATAATAATAATAATAATAATAATAATAATAGTAGTAGTAATAATAATAATAACAATAATAATAATAATAATAATAATAATAATAATAATAATAATAATAATAATAATAATAATAATAATAATAATAATAATAATAATAATAATAATAATAATAATAATAATAATAATAATAATAATAGAATCGAGTATATACAAGAAAGAAAATGCATTGGAACTTTAATTCCAATCATATCATCTACAGGAAACTGTATTCCAATAACAGGATCGTTGAATAATTGTTCAAAATCCAAATCTTCAACCGAAACTTTATTTTCCAATTCCCAGATCTGGATAGACGATCCGGTTGCAGCACATAGCCAATATATGTTATCTTCCTTCAGATAAATTCCATAGCATTAAAGTTCCGTCCCATAATCTCGACAATGCAAATCGACCATCATTTGACATAACAATATCACTTTCAAAGTCATCCCAAATAATCATTGATTTATCCCTTGATGCAGAAATAAGGCTGTTTGGACAAATGTTGGTTGCAATCTTTGATTTTGAAGCAGCGATAATCATACGACAATTGATATTCATTTTTTCTGGTTTCCATGAAATAAACGCCAAAGTACCCTAATAGTCACATAATGCATAGCAGCCTTCTTAAGCATGTGTCGGTCATGTGTAATCTGAATTTTTCATAAGGAGTACCTAATTCCCCAGTTTCTAATTGAATAATTTCTATCCTTCTGTTTGTTGAGTCCAAAGATTACATATTGAAATCTGTGTTGTAATTTAATGTAATTAAGATATTCTTCAACTGAAGGATCACATTTAACACCTGAAGTCATTTTAACCAAGGAGCTTTATCAATTGGTTCGTTCCAAAAAATTCAAATCCTGTACAACTAAAACAACCTTTTTCCAAAACTTCCAGAAAATATAATTCAATTTACAAAACAAACAAATCAATTTTTTAATTACAATAAAAAATAAAACGTACCAATTCCTCGCGTCTGTGTGCGCACACAGACGCGACAAAAAATGAAATCGGCCGAAACAAATAATATTAATAAAGATAATAATAATAATAATAATAATAATAATAATAATAATAATAATAATAATAATAATAATAATAATAATAATAATAATAATAATAATAATAATAATAATAATAATAATAATAATAATAATAATAATAATAATAATAATAAAACAATAAAATGATAATTTAAACGAAAGCATTACAGTGAACAAAGAACTAGTAACCGACCTCACAAATTGTCTATCCAAAGGTGAAAAAGGATTACTTTCACTAGGACCAAAGTTCAGTATAAACAGAGAAATAGATGAAGCAGCCATCCTCAATTTCAAAACGGCTCTTTGTCGCATTGCGTACCAGATCAAATGGAACAGTACAATACCGCACGAAAATGAAAATAGCGAAAACCAGCTCCCAGTATACATAAACACAGATAAACTCTATCAACCAAGTCCAGATGCAGAATTAGATTCAACACTCTCAAAGGTCTGTCACAAAATCATGGAGATAGTTGAGAAGGAAAGAAGAAAACCATATCTCTCAAACCTAACGAAAGACGAACAGGCAATATTAAAATCCCTTAAAAAGAAACCGTACGTTTACTTACCAAGTGACAAGGGGGAAGAATTTTGCATTATAGAGAAGAATCGTTACTGTGAAGCTGGTTACGAACACCTCGGCAACATCGAAACATACAAGAAAGTCAGCCGCATGTCACCAAACACCATCGAAATGAAGATCAACAAAGTATGGAAAGCCATAGCTTTGGAAATGAGGCTCAACAACAGAATAACCAACAGCTTCGTCACAAAAAATTCTGATCTTCCTAACTTCTACCACCTAATTAAAACTCACAAAGAGGGTCCTGGTATCAAAATTAGACCTATAGTGTCCAACAAAAATGGACCAACAACTAAAACAAGTTGGCTCCTTGCAAAGATCTTGAAACCTTTATTGGACACGATACCACACCATCTTCAAAGCAGCGACTGCCTCATGACAAGACTAAATAATAACATGACTTGTCATAGAGAATTCCAATACCCTTTTAGTCTTGATGTCGTATCACTATACACATCTATCGAACCAACAGAGGCTATTCAATATTTAGAAAAGAAATTAAGAGAAAGCAACTTGTTAATAAAGGAAATGAATATCGAGAATATCACCAAACTACTTACTGTTATCCTCGAGAACACCTATTTTACCTTTGAACAAAATATCTATAAACAAGTTAAAGGTCTGCCTATGGGTTCTAGCATATCAGGACTGCTAGCAATCATCTTTATGGATAACCTCGAACGACAGACACTGAGGACCATACAACCCATCGGTTTCTATGCAAGATATGTAGATGATATCTTCATCACGACCAAAAACAGAAAAGAAGCGGAGGAAATATTTCATACTTTCAATGCGGCTCATCAAGATATTAAGTTCGAAATCGAATATCCGGAAGAAGATGGATCCCTCAATTTATTGGATTTGAGAATCAAAATAGAAGAAAATACTCCAACATACGGGTTCTACAGAAAACCAGCTCGCAAAGAAATATTTATGCACCAAAGATCAGCGCTTCCATACTTACAGAAAGTACATGTCATAAGAAACGAGAAACGAAGAATAGCCAATCGATGCACGGAGAAAAACGAAAACTTTAAAGAGCAATCAAATTTCAATAAAATCCTACACCGAAACGGATACCAAGGTGAGGACATTGAAAAAATGAATTCTACCCCAAGAAGATCTAGGGAATTAACACAAAAGAATCAGAAATATTTCTATCTGAATATCCCATTCATCAGTGACATACTCGACTTCAAGATCCTGAAAGAACTTAAACGTACCGGTCTTCCAATTCGGATAGCACATAAATCTTGGACATTGAGAAGGGCTCTGGCAGGCAACATAAATAGAGAAAACAATTGCACAATGAAAAACTGCCAGACACCGAAAGATATGTGCTTTAGAAAAAACATCGTCTATTGCATCACGTGCAATGTATGCAATGAAATCTACATTGGAAGTACCCTCAGGACATTGCACCAAAGAGTTAAAGAACATCTAGATCCTGGTGGAACATCCTCGTTGGGCAGACATCTCCGGCAGTGTCAGCCAACAAAGGAAAGAAAAAATATTTCAATAGAAATCATAGCTAATGGAAACATCCAAAAGAAAAATGTCAGAATCAAAGAAGCAATTCTCATCATAAACAGACAGCCAAAGATCAACACTAAAGAAGAAATCAATGAAATCATGAATTTGATCTGTTGTCATTGACTTTGAGAATAATTGACAATATATAAAGAAAGTAGGTAGAAAGTGGCCCACGGCAGCAATGACCCCCCCCCCGGGGGGGGGGGGGGGGGGGGGGGGGTTTGCTGCAACTTTTTTTTGCTGCAACTTTTGATTACGCAATTTTTCAGACTATAGTGAAGGGGTCTCGATGGTCCTAGGATTTTCAATACAAAAAAATTTTTTCTATACAAAAATCCTACTACCACTAAAAAAGCCAACGATTTATCACACTATAGTGAGAGGGTCTCGATGGTCCTGGGATTTTCAATACAAAAAATTTTTTTCTATACAAAAATCCGACTATCAATAAAAAAGCCAAGGATTTATCACACTATAGTGAGGGGGTCTCGATGGTCCTAGGATTTTCAATACAAAAAAATTTTTTTTCTATACAAAAACGATGATCCTGGGATTTTCAATACAAAAAAATTTTTTTCAATACAAAAAGGCGGTCTTCAATAAAAAAGCATGGTAATTTAAGGTCTCAGGATATTTTCAATACAAAAAGGCAGTATACATAAAAAAGAGTGGCAATTTAAGGTCTCAGGATATTTTCAATACAAAAAGACAGTCTTCAATAAAAATGCATGGTAATTTAAGGTCTCAGGATATTTTCAATAGAAAAAGGTGGTCTACACTAAAAAAAGAGTGGCAATTTATGGTCTCAGGATATTTTCAATACAAAAATCCGACTACCACTAAAAAGCATGGAATTTTCTAGGTCAATTCAGGTGGGACTCCTTGGTCCTGAGAATTTCAATAGCAAAAGGTGATCTTCAATAAAAAAGAGTGGTAATTTAAGGTCTCAGGATATTTTCAATACAAAAAGGTGGTCTACGCTAAAAAACAGTGGTAATTTAAGGTCTCAGGATATTTTCAATACAAAAATCCGATTATCACTAAAAAGCATGGATTTTTCTAGGTCAATTTTGGTGGGTCTCCTTGGTCCTGAGAAAAAGGTGGTCTACACTAAAAAAGCGTGGTAAATTTTTAAAATAAAGTAAATAATGGGTCTAAAAATTGAATTACAGTAAATTATGGGTCTAAAATATTAAATTACAGTAAATTATGGGTCTAAAAATTAAATTACAGTAAATTATGGTCCAAATTTTTCAATTACAGTTAATTATGGTCCTAAAAATTAAATTACAGTAAATTATGGTTCTAAAAATTAAATTACAGTAAATTATGGTCCAAATTTTTCAATTAGTAATGAATGGGCTCAAATAACTAAATTAAAGTAAATTAAGGTTCAAATTTTTCAATTAAAGTAAATAATGGTCCAAATTTTTGAATTAAAGTAAATTATGGTTCAAATTTTTAAATTAAAGTAATGAATGGGCTCAAATAACTAAATTAAGGTTCTAAAAAAATAAATTAAAGTTAATTAAGGTCCAAATTTAAAAATTAAGTAATCAATGGTCAAAAATTTTAAATTAAAGTTAAATAAGTAAATTAAAGTAATAATTTTTAAATAAGTAATGTAATAAAATGTAATAAAAATGTAATTAAAGTAAGATTTTAAAATTTATTAACAAAAAGTTGAAATAATAGAAGGTGTTTGAGAATTGAAATTTTTTAATGAAAATTTTAATGAAATAATTTTTTAAGTAATTTTTAATGGAAATTTTTATGGAATAATTTTTTAAGTTAATTTTTAATGGAAATTTTTATGAAATATTTTTCAATGTTAATTTTAGATGGAAATTTTTAAGATAATTTTTAATGAAATTTTTTATGAAATATTTTTTTAAGTTAATTTTTAATGGAAATTTTTATGAAATATTTTTCAATGATAATTTTAGATGGAAATTTTTAAGATAATTTTTAATGAAAATTTCTATGAAATATTTTTCAAAGACAAATTTTAATAATAATTCTACAACAAACCAACAACTTAGTACCAACAACCAGTAACTTATGAACATGTATTAACAATCAGATACCTACAACTAGTTACTAACAACCTGCTACCAAGTACTTACAATCAGTTACCTGCTACCAAATACTTTCAACATGATACCACGTACTAAATAACTCTCAAACAACCAGATACTTACAACCAATTACCAGATACCAAGTACCTACAACTAGTTACTAACAACTAGTTACCTGATACTAAGTACCTACAACCATCTAACAAGTACTAACAACCAAAAACAAGCAACCAACTAGGTACCAAGTACTAACAACCGACAACAACCAGCTAACAACTAACTACCACCTACCAAGTACCTACAACCACATACTAACAACTAGTTACCAGATACCAACTACTCACAGCCGTCAACAACCAGGTACTAAGCATTATTAACCAACTACTAAGTACCAACAACAACTAACTACCAACTACTAAGTACCTACAACCACCTTCCTATTAACAAGCTACAACCACCTACCAACTAGCTACCACCTACCCATTAACTAGTTACAACCAGCTAACTAGGTACTAGATACCAAGTACTAACAACCAGTTACCTGCTACTAAGTACCAACAACCACCTACCAAGTACATACAACCAACATCAACCAGGTACTAAGCATTAACTACCAACTACTAAGTACCTACAATCACCTACCCATTAACTAGTTACTAAGTACTATCAACCAACTAGGTACTAGATACCAAGTACTAACAACCAACAACAACCAGGTACTAATCATTAATTACCAATTACTAAGTACCTACAACCATCTACCAAGTACATACAACCAAGTACTAAGCATTATTAACCAACTACTAAGTACCTACAACCGACTAGCTACCACCTACCAAGTACCACCAACAACGAGATACCTACAACTAGTTACTAACAACTATTTACCAGATACCTACTACTCACAGCCGTCAACAACCAGGTACTAAGCATCATCAACCAAGTAATAACAACTAGATACCTAGTACTTACAACCAGATGACCACATGAAATTATTGGTTAAATAAGTAAATTAATGTCTAATTTTTAAATTAAGTAATCAATGGTCTAAAATATTAAAGTTAAAGTTAATTTAAGATGAAGATTTTCTGGGATTTCCAATGTTAATTTTAGATGCAAATCTTCGTCAATTAATCAATGACCACATGAAATTATTAGTTAAATATGAAAATAAGGGTTATAATTAGTTGTTTAGTAAATTATGGTGTAAAATTAAGAAATAAAGAATAATTAGGTAAATTAAGGATAAATTAAGGAAAATTAAGGTTCAAAATTTAAAATTAAGTAACCAATGGTTCAAATTTTAAATTAAAGCTAAATAAGTAAATTAAGTAAGATTTTTAAATTTATTATCAAAAGATTGAATAACCACCAACTTTTTGAGAAATGTAATTTTTAATGAAAATTTAAATGGAAATTTTTTTTAAGTTAATTTTAAATGTAAAATTTTTTAAGTTAATTTTAATGAAATAATTTTTTAAGTTAATTTTTTAATGGAAATTTTAATGGAATAATAATAATAATAATAATAATAATAATAATAATAATAATAATAATAATAATTCAACAGTTCCCAACAATCGGTTACTAAATATTTTTAACTAGATGCTAACAAATACTTTGAACATGATACCACGTACTAACTAACTCTCAAACAACCAGATACCTACAACTAGTTACTAACAACCAACTAAGTATTCTTTATTGTATTTTATGAATGTTTTTTAAATTAATTTTTATCTGTCTTTAAAAATATGTTTAATTACAATCAATAGAAAACCTTTTCAAAATGTCTAAATTTAACAAACATGTTGACTTTCATCAAAAAACCACAACTCAATCACTTTAAAACACCACGTGAAATTCAAAATAATTTAAATTACAATGAAATACTAATGAATTCTAATTTACAAAAACATCTTCTTTTAAATGATAACTACTGACTTATTATTGCAAAGTAAAAATCACATTCAATAAATACTTATTGTTGATCAGTTTTATTATATATACTCTGAGTTTATCCGACAGGATGTTTTGACCCCCTAAGGGTACTGGTCGTAAGGGTACTAGTCGTAAGGGTATTAGTCGTAAAGGTACTGGTCGTAAGGCTATTGGTAACACTCAACCACCACCTACTCATTAATTAACTACCATGTACTAACAACCAGGTCTCAAACAACTAAATACTAAACACTTACAACCCACAACAACCAGCTACTAAGCATTATCAACCTACAACTATATAACAACACTGTACCAGCTACCAAATACAAGATACCAAGTACCAACAATCAACTAACCACACATAAAAATAATAGCAATTAAATACAAAATATTCTTCATCACATACACTATCTTCTTATCAAAATCTAAAAAGTCAATCAGATACCAACTACCAACTACCAAGTACTAACAACCAACTACCTACAACCAACAACTATGTACTAACAAATTGATCTTTAAAAGAAAAATACTCATCACTTGAAAAATTAGATGGAAAATTAATTGAACTCAAGACATCAATAACTTGGTAAAAATTGATTAAATAATTGCAAAAATTTAAATTTACTCAAAATAAATATCATAAAAATTTAATTAATAGACAAGAAAGAATTCTATTCATTAATCATCCAGTAAATAAAAAAATACTGATCATTCAAGATTATAAGATTTAGTATATAAGATTTAGTAGATAATTGATTTAGATTGAATAAATTAATTGAAATAAAATTAATTTTAATTATTTTTTTTTAAAAATAATACATGTACTCAAATTGATTGACTGAATGCTCAAAATATTCAAAAATCAGTATAAATTCATTAAAATTATCAATGTCATCAATCTACAATAAAAATAATTATCATTAAATTCCAAAAGAGACTAGAAAACTAACAAACCAGAAAATTCATTCAAATGACAATAATTGGTATATTCAAGCGAATTCTCTAATAAAATCATCTAAAAAGAATCATTTCGCCTGAAATATCTCTATTTTTAAAGATTAGTATCTTATCGATAAGTACTTGTTAAATATCATATATTCACCTCAAACTAACAAGATTCCTTAAAATCCCTTAAATGACTATATTTCTACCCTTAATCAATATTATTACAAATAATTAAATAAAATCATCTAAAAAGCATCAAATTTCCCAAAAATAACTCAATCTTTAAAGATTAGTTGCATAGAAAGATTAAATTTATCCATATTTCTTCAAATGATCATTTTTACCGATATCCAACCGATTTAATTACTAATTAAAATCACCCGATAGATTTCTCCCAATAAAGATCAATTTTCTTTAGTCGACGTTTTAAATCAATATTTCCAACTTTTGTCGTTGTCCG
Organism: Schmidtea polychroa; assembly: GCA_959609185.1. NCBI lineage: Eukaryota > Metazoa > Platyhelminthes > Tricladida > Dugesiidae > Schmidtea > Schmidtea polychroa. The sequence continues at coordinate 194,186 of CAUHTR010008197.1, read as the reverse complement.
TCTAAATAAAGATAAAAAATAATTTAAAGTTGATATCAATCCCAATTATCTGTAAAGTTTTCATTGTCAAAACCAAGTAAATAGATTATCCCTACTTAATAAAACATTGTTCTAAAACATAAATCTAAATTAATTTACTGTGCATTAATCACAACCTAATAAAACGATATAATTTCACATTAATATTGATTCATAACTGACTAATGTATTGACATTTCCCTTAAAACATTGATATTTTACCAACATCACCATTAAAAAAATCATATATTCCCATCTTAACCCATCCTTAATTAAATTTAACCAACTATATCCCCTCAAAAGATCATATTTTCCCACCTTATTCGAGCCCTCATTAAATCTAACCGACAATATCCCATCTTAACCGATCTCTCACCAAATATTTCTACCCTTTTAAACATCTAACCAAATATATCCTTCAATTCTACCCACTTGAATCCTCCTTTAATTCAATTCAGTCTTAAAATCCTTAGAGAGAATTCTTCAAAAAATATGACTTTTAATTAACTGTTAAAGACACCAGACATTCTTCTATTGAAATAATTTAGTAGCTAAATAATAAGAGCCCACTAAAAGGTCAAAATTCACTAAAATTTTCTACAAATATTCACCATCAAATACCTAACTGGAGATGATACATATATTAATTGATGATAATTCTTCAGCTATTCAACCAATCATTTTCAAGCAGTAACAGCAAACTAAATTTCTGTATATCCTACAATAATTATCAAGTAAATTTAAAGTCCTTGATAAGGTTAACTGTTTCTTAGCTTATGTTTTTTAAAGTTCATCAAAGTGTAAATATTCTTAGAAAAATATTGAAAAATTATTTATTCAAATACATTACAAAGTTATCATCAAAAATCACTTAATTATTAACCTAATTGTCAATGAAATTAATTTTTATTTAAAAACTATTCAATAAAATACAACTAATTATCAAGAAATTAATTAAATTTATCAATTAAATTTATCAGTCAACATGAAATTCTTAGAAAATTATTCAATATCCTCATAAAAATTTATCCACTTGATTATTGTAAAAACTCTAATTATTAACATTGAAAATAAATTTTATTTAAAATTAAAAAACCAATCAATAAAAATACATTCAATTATCAAGAAATTAATTAAATTTACCTTAGAATTAGCATTAAATTACAGAAATTCACAAAAATAATGGAAATTCACAAAATGATAAAAATTCACAAAAATAATAGAAATTCATGAAAATGATAGATATCCACGAAAAATTACGGAAATTCATGAAAATATTAGAAATTCACAAAAAATGATGGAAATTCATGAAAATGATAGAAATTCATAAAAATGATAGAAATTTACTTGAATAAAACCATCAACTCTAAAAATTATCAATGCCTTAAACAACAAATTTGTCTAAATAATCATTCAAATAAAAGCATTAAATACCTTTACGACTAATACACTTACGACATGTTGAATGTGAGTAGTACCCTTGTGAGCAATACCCATAGGGGGACAGAATATTTTTTCGGATAAACTCAGAGTATATATTAATTAACTCATTCAAATTTATCATTGAATCAGTAAAATTATCATAAATTTCGATAAAAATTCTAATGTGGTAAGCAATGAAAAGAGAAATATTCTTTAAACTTAGATAAAACTAACAATGAAGGTGGTAAGAATCATTAAAGTGAGAAAATTATTCATTACTCGATGATAAATTCAAATGGATGAAAATAATTGGTAGAATAATTTATTAATGGGCATAGATAAGAAAAAAGGTTGATAAGAATGGAAATATATTAATTGAATTTATTTAAAATTATTTCATAAAATTCATAAAAAAAAACTTTTAAAAGAAATATTTGTGGAGATGTTTTAGGTGAAAATTAATCAAAATCGGCGGAATATAATTGATTAAATATCGAGGATGGGGGTTATAATTAATGGAAAATCAATGGGATACAAATGATTAAATAGTGGAAAATCCGGGAATATAAGTGATTAATTAATGGAATATTGAGAATCGGAGGAATATCAATGAGAAGGATATATAATTTAAACTAGTTTATTACATAACAAGCCGCGACTAGTTTATTACATAACAAGCCGTGAATGATAATTTATTGAGAATTATCTTTTTTTTTTTTAATTTTTGACTAAAATAAATTCTAAAATAATAGCAAATTATTACTAAAATGTTTTAATTTGCATTATGTATTTCAAAAACAATTATCATAAAAGATAATATATATATATATATATATATATATATATATATATATATATATATATATATATATATATATATATATATATATATATATATATATATATATATATATATATATTACCCTTTTCATTCAAAATAAGTTAAATATTCAAATATAAGTCTTAGAAAATACAATCAAAATTAAATTTTAAAAATATAAATTTTATAAGTTTTTCAAATTCTCGAATAATGTAAATAAGAAATTAATCTATTACCAGTTACATACTTTTAAACTTATTGATGGAATAAAACATTAGAAATAAAAAGTGTTTTTTTGTATAAGTACTTGTAATAATAGCTATATATTATTAAATTTACTATTCTACACTAAATATTTCGAAAACAAATATCATAATATGAATTATATTACTCCTTTCAATCAAAGTAAATTAAATGTATCATTCAAATACAATTAAAATTAAATCATCAATTTAATACTTTAATTTAAAAATAAAAAATTTATATGTAAATGCGAATAAGAAATTGATTTATTAACAGTTCTAAACTTTTTAAACTTATTGATTAGGCAGTAGAAAGTAACTTTTTTTTCAAAAAGTCCTTTAATATTGTATTCTATTTATTATCAAATTAACTATTTTACACTAAAATATTTCAATTTAGAAAAAAAAATCATCATAATATTGAATGTGATACTTCAATCAAAATAAGTTAATACTCAAATATATGTCTTATAAAGTACAATCAAAATTAAATACTTCACTAAATTTTAAGTAAAGTTTTTTAAATTCTCTGGTAAATGTTAACAAGATATTAATTTATTAATCATTATAGACTTTTTATACTTATTATCGAAATTAAACAATAGAATGATATTCAAAATATGTACAATTTAAAAATAAAATTAAAATTAAATTACATACTTTAAAAATGTTGGTAAAATACCATTCACGGCTTGTTATGTAATAAACTAGTCGCGGCTTGTTATGTAATAAACTAGTTTAAATTATATATCCTTCTCATTGATATTCCTCCGATTCTCAATATTCCATTAATTAATCACTTATATTCCCGGATTTTCCACTATTTAATCATTTGTATCCCATTGATTTTCCATTAATTATAACCCCCATCCTCGATATTTAATCAATTATATTCCGCCGATTTTGATTAATTTTCACCTAAAACATCTCCACAAATATTTCTTTTAAAAGTTTTTTTTATGAATTTTATGAAATAATTTTAAATAAATTCAATTAATATATTTCCATTCTTATCAACCTTTTTTCTTATCTATGCCCATTAATAAATTATTCTACCAATTATTTTCATCCATTTGAATTTATCATCGAGTAATGAATAATTTTCTCACTTTAATGATTCTTACCACCTTCATTGTTAGTTTTATCTAAGTTTAAAGAATATTTCTCTTTTCATTGCTTACCACATTAGAATTTTTATCGAAATTTATGATAATTTTACTGATTCAATGATAAATTTGAATGAGTTAATTAATATATACTCTGAGTTTATCCGAAAAAATATTCTGTCCCCCTATGGGTATTGCTCACAAGGGTACTACTCACATTCAACATGTCGTAAGTGTATTAGTCGTAAAGGTATTTAATGCTTTTATTTGAATGATTATTTAGACAAATTTGTTGTTTAAGGCATTGATAATTTTTAGAGTTGATGGTTTTATTCAAGTAAATTTCTATCATTTTTATGAATTTCTATCATTTTCATGAATTTCCATCATTTTTTGTGAATTTCTAATATTTTCATGAATTTCCGTAATTTTTCGTGGATATCTATCATTTTCATGAATTTCTATTATTTTTGTGAATTTTTATCATTTTTGTGAATTTCCATTATTTTTGTGAATTTCTGTAATTTAATGCTAATTCTAAGGTAAATTTAATTAATTTCTTGATAATTGAATGTATTTTTATTGATTGGTTTTTTAATTTTAAATAAAATTTATTTTCAATGTTAATAATTAGAGTTTTTACAATAATCAAGTGGATAAATTTTTATGAGGATATTGAATAATTTTCTAAGAATTTCATGTTGACTGATAAATTTAATTGATAAATTTAATTAATTTCTTGATAATTAGTTGTATTTTATTGAATAGTTTTTTAAATAAAAATTAATTTCATTGACAATTAGGTTAATAATTAAGTGATTTTTGATGATAACTTTGTAATGTATTTGAATAAATAATTTTTCAATATTTTTCTAAGAATATTTACACTTTGATGAACTTTAAAAAACATAAGCTAAGAAACAGTTAACCTTATCAAGGACTTTAAATTTACTTGATAATTATTGTAGGATATACAGAAATTTAGTTTGCTGTTACTGCTTGAAAATGATTGGTTGAATAGCTGAAGAATTATCATCAATTAATATATGTATCATCTCCAGTTAGGTATTTGATGGTGAATATTTGTAGAAAATTTTAGTGAATTTTGACCTTTTAGTGGGCTCTTATTATTTAGCTACTAAATTATTTCAATAGAAGAATGTCTGGTGTCTTTAACAGTTAATTAAAAGTCATATTTTTTGAAGAATTCTCTCTAAGGATTTTAAGACTGAATTGAATTAAAGGAGGATTCAAGTGGGTAGAATTGAGGGATATATTTGGTTAGATATTTAAAGAGGTAGAAATATTTAATGAGAGATCGATTAAAATAGGAAAATATGATCTTTTAAGGGGGATATAGTCGGTTAGATTTAATGAGAGATCGGTTAAGATGGGAATATATCATTGTAAGGGAGATATAGTCGATTTAATTTAATTAAGGATGGGTTAAGATGGGAATATATCATTGTAAGGGAGATGTTGGTAAAATATCAATGTTTTAAGGGAAATTGCAATACATTAGTTATGAATCAATAATAATTATATTGTTTTATTAGGTTGTGATTAATTCATTGTATATTAATTTAGACTTATGTTTTATTAAGTAGGGTTAATGATCGATTTACTTGGTTTTGACAATGAAATCTTTACAGATAATTGGGATTGATATCAACTTTAAATTATTTTTATCTTTATTTAGGCGGAGAATGACAAAAGTTGGAAATATTGATTTAAAACGTCGACTAAAGAAAATTGATCTTTATTGGGAGAAATCTATCGGGTGATTTTATTTAGTAATTAAATCGGTTGGATATCGGTAAAAATGATCATTTGAAGAAATATGGATAAATTTAATCTTTCTATGCAACTACTCAGTTATATTGTACAGTCAAATTTCAAGCAATATTTATTTTAAATTTCGAGTACAGTGATTAACAAAAATTTAATTATAACCGGTTTTATCATTAGATTTTATAAATTATTTAGAGTTAATGATTTTACCTGTTTTATAGGGAAATATTTGTGATAATACGAATTAAAGTTAGAATTATAGTCATTTAAAGGGGATTTTAAGGAATCTTATTAGTCTGAGGTAAATATATAACCTTTTAAGGATATTTATCGATAAAATACTAATCTTTAAAGATAGAGTTATTTTTGGGAAATTTGATGCTTTTTAGATGATTTTATTGAATTATTTGTAATAATATTGATTAAGGGTAGAAATATAGTCATTTAAGGGATTTTAAGGAATCTTGTTAGTTTGAGGTGAATATATGATCTTTAACAAGTACTTATCGATAAGATACTAATCTTTAAACATAGAGATATTTCAGGGAAATTTGATGCTTTTTAGATGTTTTTATTAGAGAATTCGCTTGAATATACCAATTATTGTTATTTAAATGAATTTACTGGTTTGTTAGTTTTCTAGTCTCTTTTGAAATTTAATGATAATTATTGTTATTGTAGATTGCTGACTTTGATAATTGTAATGAATTTATACTGATTTTTGAATATATTGAGAAATCAGTCAATCAATTTGAGTACATGTATTACTTTAAAAAAAATAATTAAAATTAATTTTATTTCAATTAATTTATTCAATCTAAATCAATTATCTACTAGATCTTATTTTAAAATTTTTATTAATTTATTATCTTAGTTGATTCATATTAACTTGAATGATTAGTATTTTTATTTACTATCCAGTATCTTACAAATCTTGCAAATCTTGATTCAAATTTAATGTTCTTTCTTGTCTATTAATTATATTTTTTTATTTAGTATATTTTGAATAATTTAAATTTTTACAATAATTTAATCAATTTTTACCTAGAGTTCAATTAATTTTCCATCTAATTTTTCAAGTGATGAGTATTTGCTTTTAAAGATCAATTTGTTAGTACATAGTTGTTGGTTGTAAGTAGTTGGTTGACTTTTTAGATTTTGATAAGAAGATAGTGTATGTGATGAAGAATATTTTGTATTTAATTGCTATTATTTTTATGTGTTGTTAGTTGATTGTTGGTACTTGGTATCTTGTATTTGGTAGCTGGTACAGTGTTGTTATATAGTTGTAGGTTGATAATGCTTAGTAGCTGGTTGTTGTGGGTTGTAAGTGTTTAGTATTTAGTTGTTTGAGACCTGGTTGTTAGTACATGGTAGTTAATTAATGAGTAGGTGGTGGTTGAGTGTTACCAATAGCCTTACGACCAGTACCTTTACGACTAATACCCTTACGACTAGTACCCTTACGACCAGTACCCTTAGGGGGTCAAAACATCCTGTCGGATAAACTCAGAGTATATATAATAAAACTGATCAACAATAAGTATTTATTGAATGTGATTTTTACTTTGCAATAATAAGTCAGTAGTTATCATTTAAAAGAAGATGTTTTTGTAAATTAGAATTCATTAGTATTTCATTGTAATTTAAATTATTTTGAATTTCACGTGGTGTTTTAAAGTGATTGAGTTGTGGTTTTTTGATGAAAGTCAACATGTTTGTTAAATTTAGACATTTTGAAAAGGTTTTCTATTGATTGTAATTAAACATATTTTTAAAGACAGATAAAAAATTAATTTAAAAACATTTCATAAAATACAATAAAGAATACTTAGTTGGTTGTTAGTAACTAGTTGTAGGTATCTGGTTGTTTGAGAGTTAGTTAGTACGTGGTATCATGTTCAAAGTATTTGTTAGCATCTAGTTAAAAATATTTAGTAACCGATTGTTGGGAACTGTTGAATTATTATTATTATTATTATTATTATTATTATTATTATTATTATTATTATTATTATTATTATTATTCCATTAAAATTTCCATTAAAAAATTAACTTAAAAAATTATTTCATTAAAATTAACTTAAAAAATTTTACATTTAAAATTAACTTAAAAAAAATTTCCATTTAAATTTTCATTAAAAATTACATTTCTCAAAAAAGTTGGTGGTTATTCAATCTTTTGATAATAAATTTAAAAATCTTACTTTAATTTACTTATTTAGCTTTAATTTAAAATTTGAACCATTGGTTACTTAATTTTAAATTTTGAACCTTAATTTTCCTTAATTTATCCTTAATTTACCTAATTATTCTTTATTTCTTAATTTTACACCATAATTTACTAAACAACTAATTATAACCCTTATTTTCATATTTAACTAATAATTTCATGTGGTCATTGATTAATTGACGAAGATTTGCATCTAAAATTAACATTGGAAATCCCAGAAAATCTTCATCTTAAATTAACTTTAACTTTAATATTTTAGACCATTGATTACTTAATTTAAAAATTAGACATTAATTTACTTATTTAACCAATAATTTCATGTGGTCATCTGGTTGTAAGTACTAGGTATCTAGTTGTTATTACTTGGTTGATGATGCTTAGTACCTGGTTGTTGACGGCTGTGAGTAGTAGGTATCTGGTAAATAGTTGTTAGTAACTAGTTGTAGGTATCTCGTTGTTGGTGGTACTTGGTAGGTGGTAGCTAGTCGGTTGTAGGTACTTAGTAGTTGGTTAATAATGCTTAGTACTTGGTTGTATGTACTTGGTAGATGGTTGTAGGTACTTAGTAATTGGTAATTAATGATTAGTACCTGGTTGTTGTTGGTTGTTAGTACTTGGTATCTAGTACCTAGTTGGTTGATAGTACTTAGTAACTAGTTAATGGGTAGGTGATTGTAGGTACTTAGTAGTTGGTAGTTAATGCTTAGTACCTGGTTGATGTTGGTTGTATGTACTTGGTAGGTGGTTGTTGGTACTTAGTAGCAGGTAACTGGTTGTTAGTACTTGGTATCTAGTACCTAGTTAGCTGGTTGTAACTAGTTAATGGGTAGGTGGTAGCTAGTTGGTAGGTGGTTGTAGCTTGTTAATAGGAAGGTGGTTGTAGGTACTTAGTAGTTGGTAGTTAGTTGTTGTTGGTACTTAGTAGTTGGTTAATAATGCTTAGTACCTGGTTGTTGACGGCTGTGAGTAGTTGGTATCTGGTAACTAGTTGTTAGTATGTGGTTGTAGGTACTTGGTAGGTGGTAGTTAGTTATTAGCTGGTTGTTGTCGGTTGTGAGTACTCGGTACCTAGTTGGTTGCTTGTTTTTGGTTGTTAGTACTTGTTAGATGGTTGTAGGTACTTAGTATCAGGTAACTAGTTGTTAGTAACTAGTTGTAGGTACTTGGTATCTGGTAATTGGTTGTAAGTATCTGGTTGTTTGAGAGTTATTTAGTACGTGGTATCATGTTGAAAGTATTTGGTAGCAGGTAACTGATTGTAAGTACTTGGTACCTAGTTGTTAGTAACTAGTTGTAGGTATCTGGTTGTTAATACATGTTCGTAAGTTACTGGTTGTTGGTACTAAGTTGTTGGTTTGTTGTAGAATTATTATTAAAATTTGTCTTTGTAAAATATTTCATAAAAAATTTCATTAAAAATTATCTTAAAAATTTCCATCTAAAATTAACATTGAAAAATATTTCATAAAAATTTCCATTAAAAATTAACTTAAAATATTATTCCATAAAAATTTCCATTAAAAATTACTTAAAAAATTATTTCATTAAAAATTTTCATTAAAAAATTTCAATTCTCAAACACCTTCTATTATTTCAACTTTTTGTTAATAAATTTTAAAATCTTACTTTAATTTACTTATTACATTACTTATTTAAAAATTATTACTTTAATTTACTTATTTAACTTTAATTTAAAATTTTGACCATTGATTACTTAATTTTAAATTTGGACCTTAATTAACTTTAATTTAATTTTTTAGAACCTTAATTTAGTTATTTGAGCCCATTCATTACTTTAATTTAAAAATTTGAACCATAATTTACTTTAATTCAAAAATTTGGACCATAATTTACTGTAATTTAATTTTTAGAACCATAATTAACTGTAATTGAAAAATTTGGACCATAATTTACTGTAATTTAATTTTTAGACCCATAATTTACTGTAATTTAATATTTTAGAACCTAAATTTACTGTTATTGAAAAATTTGAACCATCATTTACTTTAATTCAAAAATCTTAGCCCATAATTTACTTTAATTCAATTTTTAGACCCATAATTTACTTTAATTTAAAAATTTGGACCATAATTTACTGTAATTTAATTTTTTAGAACCAAAATTTACTTTAATTTAATTTTTTAGAACCATAATTAACTGTAATTGAATTTTTAGAACCATTATTTACTTTAATTTAAAAATTTGAACCTTAATTTAGTTATTTGAGCCCATAATTTACTTTAATTCAAAAATTTGGACCATAATTTACTTTAATTCAAAAATTTGGACCATAATTTACTGTAATTTTAAAATTTGGACCATAATTTACTGTAATTCTAAATTTTTAGACCCATAATTTACAGTAATTTAATTTTTTAGACCCATAATTTACTGTAATTCAATTTTTAGACCCATTATTTACTTTATTTTAAAAATTTACCACGCTTTTTTAGTGTAGACCACCTTTTTCTCAGGACCAAGGAGACCCACCTAAATTGACCTAGAAAAATCCATGCTTTTTAGTGATAATCGGATTTTTGTATTGAAAATATCCTGAGACCTTAAATTACCACTGTTTTTTAGTGTAGACCACATATTTGTATTGAAAATATCCTGAGACCTTAAATTACCATGCTTTTTTATTGAAGACCGCCTTTTTCTATTGAAAATATCCTGAGACCTTAAATTACCACTCTTTTTTAGTGTAGACCGCCTTTTTCTATTGAAAATATCCTGAGACCTTAAATTACCATGCTTTTTTATTGAAGACCGCCTTTTTCTATTGAAAATATCCTGAGACCTTAAATTACCACTCTTTTTTAGTGTAGACCGCCTTTTTCTCTTGAAATTCTCAGGACCAAGGAGACCCACCTGAATTGGCCTAGAAAAATCCATGCTTTTTTATTGAGACCACCTTTTTGTATTGAAAAAAATTTTTTTGTATTGAAAATCCCAGGACCATCGTTTTTGTATTGAAAAAATTTTTTTGTATTGAAAATCCCAGGACCATCGTTTTTGTATTGAAAATCCCAGGACCATCGAGACCCCCTCACTATAGTGTGAAAATTCCATGCTTTTTTATTGAGACCACCTTTTTGTATTGAAAAAATTTTTTTGTATTGAAAATCCCAGGACCATCGAGACCCCCTCACTATAGCGTGATAAATCCTTGGCTTTTTTATTGTTAGTCGGATTTTTGTATTGAAAAAAAATTTTTTGTATTGAAAATCCCAGGACCATCGAGACCCCTTCACTATAGTCTGATAAAAAAAAATTTGGACCAAAAATCCCTGAAAGCAAAAAATGTGAGTTGCAACAATTGCGTAATAAAAAGTTGCAACAATTTTACCCCCCCCCGGGTGGGGGGGGGGGGGGTAATTGTTGCGGTAAGCTACTATCTACCTACTAAAGAAATTAAAAAAAATAGAATAAATTAAAAAGTAATAATTAGAATAATATAGAAAAAAATTTTAAAAAATAGGGTTTGAAAATCAAAATTGACACATTTATTGAAATATTTAAATAGCATATATAAGTAGTTATTGGAGGCTTTATTTAAAATATTTTCAAATATTTTATTAGGCTTCTAGAAGCTAATTATAGAAGCTGTAAAAAATTTAAAAATTTTTAGTTTGTGTCATTTTGAAATTTTAAATGTAAAAATATAAAAATTTTAAAAGTTTTTAGTAAAACAATTCATTATATTTACAACCAATGAGAATTAAGAGAAAGGAAATAAAAGAAAGATTGAAGGGTATTTTGGGGAAGAACATTGCTAAATTCACGGAGATTGACAAGGACTATCGTATAGTCGAAAATTCTTTCATTAAATACATTATTTGCAGCAAAAGGCTTAAATTATCATTTTATTGTTTTAAATAATAAATGCTGCTACCAAGCAATCATCATTTTATACAATAATAATAATAATAATAATAATAATAATAATAATAATAATAATAATAATAATAATAATAATAATAATAATAATAATAATAATAATAATAATAATAATAATAATAATAATAATAATAATAATAATAATAATAATAATAATAATAATAATAATAATAATAATAATAATAACAGTAATAATAATGAATATTTACGGATAAAAAATAATGACACGAATACAAATATAATAATATAGAATCATAGATGAAAAGATATTTAAAAAAAATAATTTAAAATAAATAAATAATTTAATAGCAATGTGGGAAACCCGAACTATAATTGAATTCAATAATGGGATTAGTTTTTCCAAAATTGAGTTAGGCTGAGTGTAAAGGTATCATGTCTTCTGCTTAATTATATTTTTTGGAAAGTACTGTTTGTGATTATTTGAATTATTTTGTTGAGAGAGATAAATCTATAAAAAGAAGTTATACAAAAAAAAGTTGCCATATTCAAACCATATTCAAAATCCAGAAAAGGTGGTCTCCCGTTGGGTTACTTACCTTCTTAATTTTATAGAAGAGTGCAGATCAAATAAAAGTGTAATTGACAATATTGTAGTGAAATTTGTTGACGTTTAATAAAAGTTCTGTGTTGACGCTTATTTTAGTAATCGAAACAAAGAGCACGAGAAGTCAGAGTCAGTACTGACTTTAACAATAATAACCCAATAAAAGACAAAAAGGAAGGAATTTAAATTTTTAAATCAATGAAACAAATCCAACGTGTTCAAAAAAATTGTAAGATTTAAAAGATTCGAAACTTAATGAATGTTATTTAGTAAAATTTATAGGAAAGAGTAGATTTTGAATGATATAGTGGCTCAGGTCCATCATAATATACTGAAAACATAATATCACGTATCCCTGTTTTCATGGAATAATAATGTCTATAATACATATTTGTTTGTAAAACCAATAATTTCTCATAAAACTCATAATTTCTGATAACTTTTTTTTCAGATTATGATTTAAAATATTTTTCAATTATTTTTAACTTCTGTTTGATGTTTTAATATTATTCACCACTTATTTTCATTCTATTTATGCTTTTTTGGAAAAAATGGTGAGTATTTATAAAATAATGTTTTAATGTTTTTATATCGATTTTTTTAAAGGTTTGTAAATTAAAAAGCTAAATGAACTTTTTGGTATTCATAATAACCATTTAAAATGAAATTCGTCTTTATCATTTATTGTTTTTCTCTTTGCTTTTTTGACTACTCTAGATTATTAATATTGAATCCAATAAATTTTTCGGCATTAGATTATACATTTTTATTTGTCATTGTTTCTTCAAAACATACAAATTTAAAATGTTATTATTCCATGCAAAATTTCTTCATATAGAAAGTTTACATGCATATTTATTATATGTTGTGTTTGTGTGTTAAAGATTTTTTCTACCACTTTCTCGATTTCCATATTAAATGTTTTTTTTTCATGAAACATTAAAATTTAACACATGGTTAAGTCTGTGTTTCCATAATATAAGTTTGTTGAATTTTATTTCATATTATAGATTTTGTTATTCCATCCAAACAGGTATAACATACATACTTGGAATTATTTCTCTTTACGTGTAAGTTATTAACATTTTAAAATTTATTTTAAATATTTCCATAATATTCTGCTTTTATCCATATATTCCTATAATATTTTCTTCCTTTCATCCGTAAAGATTTAATAGTTTTCTCCACTTTTTCCTTGTGGTATTGATTCAGTTTCTTATATCTGGATACTATATTGAAAGATGTACAACAGGTATTTGCCGAGCTATTATATTAAAGTTTTTCATTTTCTTCGACAGAGATAATTAAATTTAAATTCAAAAAACTTGTGATTTTCTAGTATAATTTTTTAAAAAGTTATTTTAACACCTTCGAAATTTGTGGCATGCTTTTATATTCCCACATTTAGAATATATTTAAATTTAAATTTTTTGAGCACACTTAAATGATATCAAATCTCTTGATTAAATGTTCCCATATCTGTAATTTTTATTGTAAGGTGTTTTTGTTGTGATAAATTGCCGAGCTTTTTTGTTTTCAGTGACCTACTTTAGTTTTCTACTCTAACAAAAGTTTATAAAGTATATATTTTCTTTGTATCTTAGTAATTGAAAAGGTAGGTCTAATTGAGTAAGTATGTATGTTTTATCATTGAATGAATTATCTTATATTATATGATTTATTTGGTCGGATTAATAATAAAGGGCGGATTAATAATAAACATGCCATTGTAAATTTGTTAATTAATAGAATAAAACTTAAAACTGCTTATTTGATTTATTACTTTTGTAATAAAATTTTAATAATTTTCATTTTGGAAGGACCCTTTGATTATTTGAAATTGAATCGAGCAGTTCAAACAGATGACAAGGACTAAAGATATTAGAGTTCGTGCTAGTAAGAATATGTACATATAATTTATTCCTTCTTTTTTATCTAGAATTTTTCTTGGTGGTTAGTGTAATTTATTTCCAATCACTTAATCATTCTTCCAGGAGACGTTGAACATAGTTTTATTTTTAAAATTCGTTCATATTTTCGTGATTCTTTAAAAGTATTTTAAATGTAATTACTAAAACTTACCTATGTGTTAAATTTTAATGTTTCATGAACTACTATTGACCAAGGGCGGATTAAGCTTGCACGGGGCCCCTGGCTGCAATTCAAACTGGGGCCCGGTCCAGTCCAGCGTCCATATAAAATGATTGCTAGCAGCTAATGTAAGACTGTAACTTGTAAGGCAGAATTTAAAAAAATTAAATAGAAGTAAATTTAATTTATATAAAGTTAAATGAATTCACACTTCATTAAAATATTTATTATTAGACTATATATTTCAACTTAGAACCTACGCTTGCGAACTTTTCTCATGGTGAAGTTATCAATTATGCCAGTAAAGCTAAGTGAGCTTATAATTTCACTTTCGATGCTCATTAGAGAGAGCAGACTCAGCCTTTGTTGTCCCATGCAACTTATAACTTCATTTTTTATTCTTTTCAACTTTGAAAATGATCTTTCTCTGCTGCAGTTTGATGTCATCGTTGAGATATAGATGCGAAGTGCGATGTGGACATTCGGGAAGGACTGTGTAAAATTTAGCTCATTCAAAAACAGCAACATTTTTACTTCTGTGAATGTGTTTTGAGGTTCGCATTGTGCTTCTTCATTTTCCTTGACCCTGGTCATGGGGCTGGACAAAAAGCTCGGAAAATTGAACTAACTCTGAAGGAAAGCAGTCTTCGAAATCACTTGAATATTCTTCCATTACCTTGGCTGCTGCCCCTCGGATGGCGTCATTGCTGAACTCAGTTAGGTTTGTAAGAAAGCCAAAGTTCTCATGGATGTCTTCATATGCGTCTGACCGATGTTGGAGAGCTGAAGAGAGTTTGTCAATGATTACCAAAAATACCTCAACCTTGAATTTTTGTCTCGGTGAAAATACTGTTTCAGCTGACGGCCCTTCATCAAACTGACACTTTCTCTTTTGTGATTGTTTATACTCTTTCTCCACAGACTTCTGCTTTTCTTTTTCTTCGTAAGAATCAAATTCAGAATGCTGTCTTTTAACAAACTCAAGGAGAGATTTCAACAAATGGATGGCTGAATTCAAAGATAGTCCTCGCTCTTGAAGGGACAAATTCGTTTTCTGAAATCTTTCTAAAATTGTGTCCCAAATTTCTGACAAAGACGAAAAGGCAACTCCCGTTAAACGAAAACGTTTACAAACGTTCTATGAAGTTACGTCGTTACCAATGGCTTAGGAGCTATTATTGTTAGATCCAAATAAATTTAGGTTGAAGTTATAATTTAATAACTAAGTAGTAGATAATCGATCCAATTATTGACAGTTTCGCTAGTATACTTTGGTTTGTTTAAAACGGTACAGAGAGAAGAGTGGTTGGTATGTGGGAATGGCGAAATTCGGCGCGTCTTTGTTATGTTCTCTTGCATGGCTGGAAAGTCCAGGTATTTTATTTATTATTCCACCACGTAATTTCCTCATGTGTCCATACGTCTCCAACAGACCTTTCGCTCGGCTCTGTTATTTAGAACGGTTGTTGTGGTAAAACTTATATTACGTCAATTATTCTTAGTTATCCACTAGTTTGTTCTAAGATGGATGTTTTTAATTCATGTTTTTAAAAATCCATCGTTTTTAACACCTACTGTAATAACACAGTAATCAACATAGTAGAAGTTTTAAGCTTGATTTATAATTTGATTTTTAATTTAAAATTTTTGGAGCCCTAAAAATTGGGGGCCCTGGCTTTAGCTCGATCAGCCCCCCTTAATCCGCTACTGCTATTGACATTATTAATCTATGCAAACAGGTGAACCTTAGTCAATGAAGGAAAATGACTATTTCCACGTGAATATATTTTTTCATAAAAAATTATTGATTTTTATTTATAGAATTTTTTCAGCATTTCTTGAAAGTTGGTTTGCAAGGAAAAATATTTTAAAATATTTTTAATAAAATTTATGAAATTTTAATCAAGAAAATAGAAATGTTCTAGTGAGAACACCTTTCTTCAATTTTTAATGACATGAACTGCTCTTTCATTTGCTAAAGCGTATTTTTTAAAGGAATGTCTAAATTTTAAGCAAATAATATGATATTTTTTTATTTTTAAATGAAATATTTACTGAAATATTAATTAAAAATTGGAAAGTACATAAGAAAACTAAATAGGTCAGAAATTTAAGTTCATGAGAAAAATTTAATGTGAAAGCAATTATCCGAAAATTAAATTTTAAATGTGTTATATTTAGTTAAATTGATACGATAATTACTATTTTCAACAGAAATTACTGAAAGATTAAACAATTAATTTAGTTTGGACGGAAATATTTAAGGAACCAAAGTAATTTTTCAAAAGAATAAAATGAGAAAAGTTCAGATTTTTAAAACAATCTTGGTTAAGATATTTTAAATTAATTTTGACTATATTATTATTATTAATTATAATAAAAATAATAATATTAAACATAATAATAATAATAATAATAATAATAATAATAATAATAATAATAATAATAATAATAATAATAATAATAATAATAATAATAATAATAATAATAATAATAATAATAATAATAATAATAATAATAATAATAATAATGATAATAATAATAATAATAATAATAATAATAATAATAATAATAATAATAATAATAATAATAATAATAATAATAATAATAATAATAATAATAATAATAATAATAATAATAATAATAATAATAATAGTTTAATGATTATTACAATATTGTTGACACTAGGGATGTTAAACGAGCAACGGTTAACCGGTTCCCGGTTTTCGTATTTACGAACCGGAAACCGTTTCCCCAAATTTGTAGCACACACTATTGCATTCCAAGTTTGATCCGGAAATGGGTTAACAAAATAATAAATACAAGAAAAACCTGACGTTGACATTGACATGATGAATTTATGCATTTGACCTTTTGTTGATTTCGCACTTTCAAATTCCGCGAAATAATTGCACTTTTCTTTCTAACATCTGCGTTACGATATTGCGATATACTGAATAATTTTTATTGTACGATTTAGCCACCGCCGATCATGAATTGAAAACTTCTGATTTAGATATCTTCAATGTTATGTCAAATTAATGACATTTCGGGCATTTTAAATTGATATTATTAATAATTCCACCCTCGCGTTTGTGCCAACTGCCGATAGGCCTGATACAGACCAGCAATTAAGCGGTTTAGGGTTCTGGTAGAAATCCGCCAGAAACCGATTCTCGGATCAAAAGTCTAGTTTGCTATGCAGTATGCCCTAGAGTATAGTCAAAACGATGACCGGTTTCAAACCGGGTTTTCAGAAAGGTTACCGGTTTCGTATAAAATCCGGTTTTAACAACCCTAGTTGACACTTTATAATTATTATTTTTGAAGTAAATAAAATATTTCATTCAAATTGAAAGGTATAGTTATCAGCATAACATATGTATAATTGTTTATTATTGCAAAATAAAGTTCATTTTATTTTTGGTTGTAAAGCATTTTTGTAACTTCATCTTTATTCGCTATACTATACTGGTAAAGATGGTGAGACAGTTTGGAAAAAAAGGAAATTCAGAGCAAATGTTAGAACTCGCGCTCACAACATTATTACGGAACCAACTGGAGTGAAGGGCTCTGCCAAACATGCTAAATCTCCAAAGGATTGTTGGAGCTGTTTTTTTGATGAAAGTATCATGAATATCTTAGTGGAATGCACGAATATATATATAAATAAAAATGGAGACAGTAGAGACAGAGTAGAGACAGAAAGACTAAATACTTCTGTACCACGTCCCACAAGTATTTGTGTTTAAAACACGCTAAATTTATTTGCGAACAGTGTCTTTCTGATGATCAATAGCTTGCTTCACAGTATGCAGTTTCTTTTGTGCAATGAATAATTCTTTCCTGTGTTTTTTCATAAATTGTTGAATATTTTGAATGTAAAAGCTTGTTTATAAAGTAATAAATCTTTTAAAATTTAATATTGCTTTATTTTGCCAATCATATAAATCATGAGAAAACAATATTGGGTCTGTGAGACCCAACGCGCGCATCCATGTAATTTTTTTAGCGCGCGCTCTGCAGGGTTAATATTTTTATGTACAAAATTATGATGATTTAGTATATTTATTGTTTATCTAATTTGTAGGTAAGTGAAAAAGTCAATAATCACCTGGAAATTTAAAATCAAAACAAAAATCTCTAACTAAAAATAATATGAAAATGATTAGAAAAATATCAGAAAAATAATAAATTACAATAATACTAAGAGAAATGGTAATAACCCATAGTAACTAAAATGGAATTAATAACCCAGTGTTGGGCCAGTGGGAATATGTAAGGTGAAAATTTTTTATGGAATCTTTTTGCGTTTGTAAACTGTAAGAGGGAAAAGGACATTAAAGGATCAGATCAATAGGAAAAATTAAAATAAATATTCTAAAGTTTAGAATCTAAACAATAAAAAAGAAACATTTTTCAAAAATAATAATTAATAGTAAAAATAATAATTAACCAGCAATAAAACAAAAGGAAAAATTAGAAATAGAACAACTATAAGGAATTAAAATAAAAACTTAATTTAGAAAAATTAAAATGAAATAAATAAAATAGAAAAACGCTTAAGAATCAAGAAATAACAATAAAAACTAATAAAAATAATAAAAATAATAAAATGCATCACAGCTTAATCCTGATTGGATGAAAGCGTTTGAGAATCATTATACTGACGTTCAAAAGTTATCTTTTACTGTCATTTTTCCAAACTTACAGGTAAAAACTTAAATTTTTATGAGTATTAATGAATGTCATTTTTCCAAACTTACAGATCCATCATTTGTTATCACTATTCGCGCGAAAACTGTCACAGCCTAAACATCTCGATAAATATATTAACTCAATTTGATCCAGTACCAGGTGACAATTCAAACAGTAACACTCTATCGGTAGAAAACAATGTAATTTTATTTTTATGTCTGTCATGTATAGTCATGATTTATAGTATTATTATAATTGTATTATATGAACAATTAAACATTTTCTAGCTGAGTTTTGAGTTTTCTCTTCTTCCTAATGAACTACTTTATAAATAGTAATATTTAAAGATTAATATGAAGATAACAATTTATTCTATATAAATCACAAAGTTTTAGTATTGATTGAGTTCTCTGTCTGAAGCCCTCCAGACCGGGATACATATATAAGTATTGGTCGAAGAGACTGATAGTCAGCAGATGGTTGACCAGTTTGGAACACCGGATATCATTGTTTTTATGTATGAAACTGAACATCGATATGAAAAGTCCGATTTGAGCCGAATATGGTATACTAGCAGCGAAATTTGCAGTGACAAGAATAAAGAGAGAATGATTCGCAGTGAGTGAGATGATCATGTGAATTCTCACAAGTATCGGTAATTTGCGACGAATCAAAAGCTGTGCAAGTAATAGATAATAAGGACGAAATTTTTCTTCTCTCCGTAAGAACGATCCGGCATAAATAATCTAAAAAATCCCACGACTATTCAAATATAAAAGCGGCTTTGATGTTATGAGATATGGCACGGTTTTGCTGCTACGAGAGATTGGATTTTTCGTCATCCCAACATGACATACGCGATAGATGAAAACGTTCCATTAGAGTCCTTTTCGAATCATAGGATTGTCACGCCAAGGAAAAATCGTGAGTGCGACATAAGAGATGGTATCAATTTTATCTTATTGAAAACTGATTTGAGGTAATTATGAGAGCTAACAGATGCGAAATTATCATTCGAGACAGACACGAATTAGTTTATTCTTCGACATTTATATCCGTGCAATTCACCTGATGGATGAGCTCAATGAAATCTGCGGAGCCCATATTCATTTGGGCCACACGAATAATAGGCAGCAGTAAACGTGATTTCTATAAATCCCCATAAACTCCAAATGTGAACAAATTTTGTTATCCATAAATTCGATTTTAATAGTAGCATTAGGAATAAATTCGACAGACGATGACGTGAGTAGTGAGTCGGCGACATGAATTTTGGGTAGATACGATTGCAATCACGAAATTAACTAAATGATGATGTCAGTAAAAGGAGTGATGACACTATCGGAATGCTGTGAGCAATAGTAAGGAAAATCTAACTAGGACATAGAAAATTTTAATAATTAATAATGGTTTCTAGGAAACGACTGAGGGCAAATTTCAAATAACGATGGGAAATGATTTCTGATCTACAAGTGACAGAAGTATTTGAATAAGCTTGAAGACCGATTTTAATTAATAGTTGATACTGATTTTAGTTAATAATTTGCTAAGGGATTTTAGTTTATAATTAATAACGATGTTCTAAATAATCATTGATAGCGAGTTTTAGCTAACGTTTGACATGGATATTTAAAATTTATGATTGATCACTATTTCTAATTGATGAATGATAATGATTATTTAAATAATGATGGGTAATAATTTTTACTTAATATTAAACAATGAATTTTTCGGTAATAACGGATGATGGGCGTCAATCACTAATTAATAATGATTCTTAAGTAAAGATGATTTCAATCAAAATTGGTAACAAGTTTTAAATATTCATTGATAATGAATGATAAATAATGACTGAGTACGATTTTAAATAATGATAATATAGATTCGTAAAATAACTTAACTTATGATGGAAAAGTTGTCCATTTTCCCCAGGTCAGTTCTCTTTCGTATTAAATACAAATTTGAATTTCTTTTATATTACATATAAATCCAAATCTTTTTCGTATTAAATACAAATCTGAATTTCTTTCGTATCTGAATTTTTTTCATATTACATATAAATCTAAATCTCTTTCGTAATTAACATTTCTCTGAATAAGCTCTCAACCCAAATGCACTAAGTGACTCAAGGAACAGCGTCTATTTAACCAATTTCTATTTTGGATGGAGTAGTTGTTTGTGTTTAATCACTTATTTCTTTTCAGCGCTATGTCTAAACCAAACCCAAATACATCAAGTTTAAAGCCGTGCTTCTCCTACGAGGACAAAAATGTTACCCTGAATAAGAACCAAATGGAGATAGGATTATTAAAAAGGACGATTGATCATTTAGAGGGCACATGGTTTAATCCGGCCCAAATGAAGAAGGTAAATCGAAAAGTGCTCAGACTCGAGCACTGTCGGGATAGTATCTTAGAGGAGAATCGAAATCTGCGCATCCCAATTAAGTCGCAGTCGCCCAATTCTCGACGAAACCAATGTGTTCCCCATCCACCACATGCATAAAGGCTCGTCCCCAATCACGGAGTAAACCCACCTCATCTGTCTCCTGAACTAGAGTACACCGGTTCCAGCACCGTTCCAATTAAACCGATTTCTATCACGACACCGCCTTCAGCAAGTACCGCCCCTGCTACTGGAAATAACCTCCTCTGTCGACCAAAGAGAAAGCGCCTGACGCGCGCGGAAAAATCCAAGCGTAAGCGGGACGAAAAGGCAACTGTGGAAGCGGAGCTGTTTTCGATAGCATCTACCGTTCCACCGCCAACAGCGAGGCCGGTGAATCTGCAGGCCCCTTCAAGTCACGTGGTACCTCTGACAGCCACACCTTGGGCACACGACGAACGGCTAATGTCGGACATTGAATTTCTAATGCAAGATAGAAATGGAGAATTTGGGTTGCAAATTAGATCATGCTAACGAAACTGTCATTCAAATTATTTTCCGTTTTCATTGATTTGTTGTGTGTATCATGTTTTGTTAGTAATGTCCGTGGGAATATATATTAAATAAATCGTTGTTTTATGTTGATTGGTCTATGTTTTCTTTAATGATATTTGATCAGTATGAGTTTTTTTTCTTTTGAATTAAGCGATCTAGATGAAGACGTATGATATTCGCTTGGACCAGGGTTTAATGAAAGAAGTGTATGTATGATTTCCGAATTATTTCATAGAGATTGTAAGCCTTCTATCGGCCTTTGAACCCGTAATGACGACCCTATGGAGAGTAGTTTTAACGCAGAAGCTCACCTGTCCATAGGTCTTCAGCTACTATGTGCAGCACCAACATGGTCGTCGCCATGGACACATGAGTAGTCATCGCAACATTCACCTTGGCGTCTAGGAAGGAATCAGGCTGGGATAACCATAACCATAATTTTCACGAATTTGAGTAGGACACACCCCTAGGCGCCAACACCAGTTAAAAATGAAAACCATTAATAATATTAGTAATAACATGAATGACAAGGTTGATAAGGGTACATTGTAATCCTAACAGTAATGACAACCCTAATGATAAGAATAAAGGAAAACTAATAGCAATAAGGATAGGAATGTTAATTAAACTAAGAGTACTAATTTTAATTATACTGAAGATCATCTTAATAATTCTAATAATAATAATGATGGATCGGTAATGATAGTAATGTGAATGAATTAATCACAAGAATGGTAATACAAACCGAATGCATTGGATTTCAGACAATTCGAAGTAGAAAAATGGGCTTTTCGGAGTAAGAAAACTGTATATAAAAATATTAACATATTACTGATTACATGAAACTGATTTTAATTAATTATTAACCCTACACTGCATGACTTTTTATATTTGATGACTTTGTACACTTTCACTTAAACTGTAAGACGTTTTAAAAATTGATTTGGTAATACAAAACTATTGAGAATTACATTACGGTTTTTTTGTATTATATTGCAAATATAGCCAATACAATGTAATATGAGAGAACATTTACCGAGAACAAGAGCGAGACAGTTTTTATTCTAATAAGATAATTGTGTATCACCAGTGATACAATATGCAGTGTAGGGTTAAACTGGTTTATTTAGACTTACATTTGCATCATTATTTTATTATTATGAAAAGTTCAGTAACTTTTATCGGACGCTTTCACTAGCTCATTCACCCTTTGGAGCTTCGTGTTTTTAACAAACCCCTATTATATACTTGCTAATTTTTTTAAATTATAATTCTTAACAGAATGACAAGTAGCACTCGAATGGTTGTTCTTATTCAACAATTTTTGGATAAAATCTTTATAAATATATTAATAACATGTTCAAATATAATTGTATAAAACAACTCTTAACTTGCTTTAAATACACATAAATAATTTTTCATTCAAAAATAAAAACGGTATTATTAAATTTTGTGCTAAAAGTTAATAAATACTTAAAATTTAAAAATTTATAACAATGTTTTTCTACGCTAACTCCTCAAAATTTAACAGTGGTTCATTTAGCTAAAGCTATAAAACCCTCATGGCTTTCACAAATATAAATATAATCTAGCAGTCATTTAAGAAAAATTATTTGAATATTTCTAAAAGGAAAAAAATATAAATATTAGAGAATATAAAAACGAGTAACTTTAAAAAATCATAAAACATTTATCAAACTCAATTTTTAAATATATGGGTAAATCAAAATGCCAAAACCCGAAAATTTATTATTTTTACACAAATTTTTGTGTCGATTGATTTCCAAAATTAACCAATAAATTTTAACACATCAAAACTGTATAATAAAAATTAAAAATACGAGCTAATTAGACTGTACATTTTGTAACTTAGTTTATATGCTATAACGCCCAAAATAGTTAAAGCTGACATTCGAAGCATTTGTACAAATAATGTCCATGAAAGAGGCTGTTTTTCAATTCTAAAATAGGAAAATTTTAATTTTATTCATTATTTTATTTAAAAAATTATGATAAAATTTGGTAATTGAAATAACATACTGAAATTCTACCTAATATAAATATATAAAATTTTAAGTTAATAATTTATGTATAAACTATAAAACGATTAATTTCATAAATAATATATATTTTAAAAAATTGTATAAAAATTTATCAAGTGCTAAATCTTTTATTTAAGACATTTTTAAAAAAAGTACTATTGCGTTATAAGAATTATATTTATATTTCATGGCCTGAATAATGAAAGGAAATGCAGGAATTTAGGTATATTAAAAGATTTGCAAAAGCAATATTTGAAGAGCTAAATATCGTGTTTAAAACAAATAATTAATGATCTATAGTCTAAAAGAAATGGATAGAAATAATTTAGTAAAGATCAATGGTGAAAAAGATGCATATTCAAAAATCTGAACGACATCTGAAGTGCTTGCATTGTGAATATTTAATATGAGAAATTCTAAACATTTTGTTCCTTTTATAATATCATAATAATAGTAACAAGTAACAAGTAATAACTAATAACTAATAACTAATAACTAATAATAATAATAATAATAATAATAATAATAATAATAATAATAATAATAATAATAATAATAATAATAATAATAATAATAATAATAATAATAATAATAATAATAATAATAATAATAATAATAATAATAATAATAATAATAATAAAACAATAAAGTGATAATTTAAGCCTTTTGCTGCGAATAATGTATTTAATGAAAAAATTTCGACTTGTCAATCTCCTGGAATTTAGCAATCTTCTTCCCGAACATACATTTCTATCTTTCTTTTATTTATTTTTTCTTACTTCTCATTATATTATATTATTTTTCTTAAAATATTTAATTAATTTATTAATAAATAAATTTAATATTTTGTATTGCGCAGGCACTACAAATATAATTAATATTGTTTATCATTTATCATATGCATTTTAAATAAACGAAATATTAAATGCCATATTTAGTTATAACTTATAACTTCTTGAATCATTAAAACATTTCTCATCAATTTTACAGATCAGTATTTAAAAAATAATTTTAAAAAAGTAGCATTGTATGTAATAAAAATTGCACATATGAAACTCAACTTGTCATTAAAAAGTGTAAAATTAGATTTTTGCAGAGTCGTGCGTAAATCCGCTTCTGACCAATCATACTGAAATTAAATTCTGAATCGAATTATAATAAGAATTTTTTATTTGAAATATTGCCACTGAGTTTTAAAGTTTTAACTATAAGCAAGCATTCGTGGTAGGGTGAGGTGGAATTAAAAAATGTGTTTGTATTAACGTAAGTGGAATGGAATCCAAAAATGTATGAAGTGCAGCATAGAATATTGGTGGGTTTGAGATAATCGACATTTTATCCCCTTGTGTTGTTTACAGCACAAATCAGGATACAATTGATAAATGGCACACGATATCCTTTTATTGATAAATTTTGGTACTATATCGCGTGAGGGCATACTCGTGAAAAGTGAGCACATCCCGGTGCATTATGATTAGCAAGTATTCACAAGGATCCGCGAACTGCAATAGAAGGCTTCGTTTCCGACTTTGTTTTAGTTCTGACTATCATAATTTAATCTTTAATAAAAATTCAAGAGCTGATGATTTTTTATTTAAACAATGATTTTAAAATAAGAATTTCAGTACTATTCTAGTAATAGTTCTACCGGCATCATTTTATTCAGATTTTGACGGGCGTGCCTCGCTATTCGAGCTTCTTTTCTGGCCCTGCGTTTTGCCCTCTCTTCCTTGGCTTGCATTTACCCACGTTGTGTTAAGCGATCAGTATTTGGTGGTCGTGAGACAAGAATTTCATAGTTTAGACATGATTTCAAGTGAGAAAGAAAAATGCAAATCTATCATTAACATAAAAATTTTAATAAATGCTAAGAACATTACAGAAAATTATAAATAAATATTAGCATAAAGTTTCAGTCAAAAATGGGCATAAAATACCACAAAAATTTGATTGTTGTATTATGGTTTTTGCTTAAATTATGACTGAAACGCATTCTTATATGTAGTCTGATTTGTGTGTGCTAGTAGAGTGTGTGCGTTAGTGTATTAAAACCAATTCAAATTCTTTTAAATCGATTCCTTTTATGATTTAATTTTTGATTGTGAATTTTTATTATTTAATTTATTTCTAAAATTTCAGATTTTATTTAATTTTTATTACATGCAACTTCATGGTGGATTTCGCATTTTTCTCTAATTTTCTATTATTTTGTTATTATTTTCGTAAAATTTCTATTTCTCTTATTTAATTTTCTACTTTATTTTTTCTATTATTTTAATAAATATTATATTCTTAACTCTTCTTTTTACTCATCTCCATAAATTTGAATTTTTATTAATTATATTATTTGTTTATGTTATATTGAGTTTATTTCGTGCTATACTTCTTGCATTTGTTAATTATTTTTAATTGAAAAGGAAATCTTATAATCGAAAATTTTTTCATTAAATATATTCGCAGCAAAAGGCTTAAATTATTTTTAATTGTTTATAAATTTAATTAAAGCTGCTACCAAGTAATCATCACTTTATTTTTAATTTACTTTTATGTTTCTTAATTTTGGTGTTATGTTCGTTCAGTTTACCATGTTTAATTGGCGTTTTCTGTTTTAGTTTAAATCGACTTAAAGCTGTTTGCTTGTTACATTTAATGCATTTCGATCAAAACTTACGTTTACTTTTGACCCAACAATATGAATATAAATGTTTTGTGTAGGTTATTAATGGATTGATATATCATAAATTATATTTGTAATGAGATGATTATATTCAATAATAAGACTATTGACTAACCAGATTATAAAAACATCGATGTATAATGATAACAATAATAACACTTGAACTAATATTACTCTCTTTTCTAGATTATGCAATCACAAAGCAGTATAAACAGTGATTTTAATATTTATTCGGTTTGCATTTCTTTAAATAAAAAATTTGTATTTAATGTTGTGTTTTTATATTATTATTGTTACGATGGTTTTCTTGTATCCAAAAAAGTATGGCTCAAAATTTTCTAAGATTTGATATATCAGAAAAATACTTGTGCAATGCTTATAATCAATTAATAGTTAAAGAAAATTCTAAAAGTTAAATTTTATACCTGCACAATTGTGATTTGTCAATATCGGCAGCATTATTCCAATTTTTTAAAATACCAGCAGAATGACCAATACCAACCACAGCTACGTTAACAGAAGGAATTTCGCCTTCTTCGTCAACAGGATGAACAGCATCCCAAATTGATCTTGTCAGATATCGATCTCTTTCTTCGACAATTACTCGCGCAAGAGAGGGAAATTCATTACTTAATTCTTTTAAAAGCTCTTCAAGAATATCTGCTTTTTTCATTTTTTCAATATCTTCTTTACTACATTTAAAAAATATTTATATCTCAAATCAATAAATTTTTCAAATTTCAATTTATTAAATATTAATATTAATTTTTAAACTCCGGAAGCAATGAAACATGTTAGAATTTCTAAAAAAAATTGTCAATTAATTTATTATTTGAATGATTTTTAAATTTATTAAGATATTTTGTTATATCTTTGTCGATTTCACTTATTTGAAAAATAAAATATTCTTAATGTTTCTAATGTTAAGAAATCAACTGATTTCCATATGAAATGAGTATTATTATTATTATTATTATTATTATTATTATTATTATTATTATTATTATTATTATTATTATGAGTATTATTATTAATTATATATTGGAAAAATTTCTTAAAAAAGACTGTCGAAAATTCGTGAATATCAAAAAAAACATCGATATTTTTATTGATTCAGTCATTTTTTTAATAAATACAATATATATTGGAAGCCAATGTACAATTTACCAAAATAACGGTATTTTATAAGGCCTAATATCGTTTTTTTTGTATTTTCAAATTTTGTTTTAAATTAGTTTTCATATTTATGGTAATAAGATTAAATACGTAAATATATGACTTATTCGAAATTAAATAAGTAGTACTGAATGATATTGAAGGTTACATACCCTGGCCTACCAAAAGTCTCCTCCAGTGAGGAAGTTATTCACATATTGCAGTTTATAATGAACGTCTGCAGTGCAAATATGAACAGCAATGGGAACAAAGGTTACCAACACCTTCAACATGATGCATGCACACATGTACATACGCACGCACTCACACACAGAATATGACACTCACGCCAGACACACAACAGTGAGTCATGTTAATGAAGGATTTCCATTTTCTTAGAATATAGCTACTCGGAAAGAGCTTACAGACTTTTAGAAAGGCATTATTTAAGGATATTACCTTTGTGGAAAAAGTCAGAGTGAAACTGCTGCATTGACTGGTCATCCCAAAGGAACTATTAACTACTTCCTGAGGAAGTACCGCCAGGAGCATACACATGTCAACAAGCAACGTTCAGGCTGCCCTAAACTTTTGAGCATCCGTACACAACAGCAGCTGAAACGACTTGTGGTGGCTCATTGTCGGTTTCCCTGTACAAGTTAGTGTTCATATTTACCACTGGCCCTGTGCATACCAGCATGTCCACCATTCGTCGCGCATTACATTTTCATGGTTTTTATGGCAAGGTTTCTGCGCACTTTGATTACAGAAGTAATTCGTCGCCGTCGCTTGAAGTGGTGCCGGCAGAGAAGGAGTTGGACAGCAGAACAATGGCACTCATTAATTTGGATTGATGAATCACGTTTCACTCTTTTCAAATCTGATGGACAGCAATTCTGCTGGTGTCGTGTAGGAGAACGATTTTACGCTGGCAGCATTCAGTCCACTGTGACATGTGAAGGAGGCTCCATAACGTTTTGGAGTCTTCTAGTGAAGTGCAGCAATCACATGACGTCTGTGGAATACCGTGTCATTCTGGAAAATGAGCTTGTTCCCTTTCTCCAAGAAATTGAGTGGCTCATTTTCCAACAAGATAATGCACCAATCCATACTTCGCAAATTATGAAGGAATTCTTTCTGCAGCACAGCATCAACGTTTTGGATTGGGTTTCAATAAGCCTTGATCTGAATCCTATTGAGTTTCTGTGGGATGTCCTTGGTAGACGAGTTCGCAAAAGGATTCTCATTGCCCGTAACGCATCCGAACTGGAAACGCATCTGCATGAGGAACGGTCACATATTTCCCCTTATTTCCTGGCAAAAGTGGTCGATACAATGCCTAAACGAGTGCGCTTTGTTATCCATCTGAAAATGTAATATAACGAAGTACTAACTCTCTCAGCACTACAGACATTCAGTATTCGTGTGTGTTCGTGACATTTGTTCCCATTGCTGTTCATTATAAACTGGAGACTTTTGGTAGGCCGGGGTATAATTTTCATAAAAGTCCCGTTTATATTATACAAATTTAATATCCTAGGTCTCAAAACAATTAAAAAGAAGTTAAAATACTTGTATGGACAATATTTTGTATAATAAAAAAGTTTTGTAAGAATATCCTATTATACTTACATGGCTCCAAGTGCCCATATTAATGGCATTGTGTAGAAGAATGCTAAATCAAGAAAATTTTAATATTTCTCTAATAATCAGTAAATTCATTTATCATTTATGAATTTGTACAATATTTACATTTGACAGTTTAATTGCACCTGATACTATTTACAGAAATTTATTTATAAGTTATTATTTTTAACTTATCCAAAGTTACTTTAACAGGTAATGTCTGCATATTAACACAAAATAGACTAGTTGATTGTCAAAAATCTTTATAGATAAAGAAAAAATACGGTCCGCCATAAATAAAAAATGCCAAATACTGCATTACACCAAAAAGTACCACCAAAATATTTATTAAAGATAAACTTTGAAATTGCATTGTTGCATTATAATATATCTAGAGGATAATAGAGGATATCAATAGGACAATAATTTTCCCAAGAATGGAATTTCAACAGCAGATTGGTAAACTGAATGTTTTAAAGTTATTAAGAAATAATATTTTAGTTTAATCAAATTGTGCAATATTAAAATATCTACTTACAGTAAGGAATAAATTAATTGTCACAATTTTTCACAAATATGTCTAGTTATTTGTTCTTAAAGTGTCAATCTTTGCATTTCACAGAGAGAACAATATGGTAAGACAAATCATGTGGTAAATTAGTCAAACAAGGTTATAGAAGGTTGTATACAATAACTTAAATAAAATTATGATCGTGAATTTAAAAGTTAATAAAATATTACAAAAGAAATGATCACTAGATTTAACTTTTTATGAAAATAGTATTTTGCAATTTGTTGTCAAAAATATAGGTTTTTTTTCTCGGTCTTTAAACAACATGTTAATATATATTAATTAAGATTTACTCAATAATGACAGAATTTTCAACATGTATTTGCCTACTTATTGGAGAAAAAAAGTTAATTTTAAAGAATTTACTTAAAAAGCTAAAAATATTATCAAAAATATTATCACGAGAAACCTTGAATTTTAATTGAATTAAGTTTTTAATTATTAATTTATCAGAGCATTTTTTATTTTTCTAATACAACTAAATAGAATTAAAACTTGAAAAAGTTTAGACGTGTGCAATATACCTTCTCAAAATATTATGATTTTCTTATCAAAAATCGAAAGTCATGTAGATTTAAAAAATAAAAGTTTTATAAAAAATAAAGCATGTATTTAATATAATAAATTGTTTAATAAATAAATTGTTTTTTTAATTTTCACTTTTATCAGTAATATATATCAAATTTCAAAATAAGAAATTACTTTCAAAAAAATTTATTAAAATATAAAAATGAGTAATTTTCAAAATATTTATCAAAAAAGATATACTAAAAAGCATAATATTTATCTTTTGTTTCATCTTTGATCTTTTTTTAATTCAATAATTTCCATATAAATGTGTGTAGATCAAAACAATATATAAGAAAATACACACTTAAAAAAGGCTGGGTAGAATATCGTGTACTTTATATATTGTTTTGACATTTATATGCAAATTATTATATAAAAAAGCATGAAAAATACTATTAAAAAAATAATAACCTGATTGGTTTCAATCCCAATAGTAAAGCAAAAAAAAACTTTATTCGGCCACCCAGTCCTAGGGAGCCTAAAGCTCTTTTTAGAGTAATATCTATTTGCCTGTCACCTAAAGAAACAAAGCAACATGGAAGTTCTTTTGCCTAATAACCTTAATTAACAATCTAAATTCCTTTTACGGTATACCTTGTTAAATGCAGCTCTAAATTCTCCGCCGGGTAGCATTTTAATTTGTTCCATAAGGTGGTTGCTCATTCGAAGCATTAAATAATGCATGAGTCCATTTGAATGTCCTTCTTTCTTCATTAACTCCCAAATATTAGGTTTTGCCATTTGTTTTTTAATTGTTTCATCATCCATTAGCAACATTTGTGATCTAACTTTACACAATTCTAATATAACACAATCTGGTAGAGTTTTGCCCATTATCTGTTAGATAATAATTATTTATTTACAGTTCAAAATAATTTTTTATAAAATCGTCCTCTAATAGCTTTATTATTATTATTATTATTATTATTATTATTATTATTATTATTATTATTATTATTATTATTATTATTATTATTATTATTATTATTATTATGTAAAACAATAAAGTGATAATTTAAGCCTTTTGCTGAGAATAATGTATTTATTGAAAAAATCTTCGACTATAAGATTAATATTTTTTAATATTCTATTGTTGATCAAATAATTTTAGAAACTTTACAATTACTAAAATTGATACCAAATGTCATAAATCAATGAAAATTAATATTTTATTACGAGTAATTTAATTTACCAAACGTTTGAAATGTAATATTGATAAAAACTTAAAACGATTTCATAATCGATTTCAACACGCAAATTTTTATTAACATTTTAAGAAATGCATGAATTCTTATACTGTTTGTTAGGTTTAGGTTTGAATTTTTTCTCAATATTTAGATTAAAAAAATTTGGCAACCTTAATCACTGAAAGTTTTCCATTAACAGTTTCCATTAGTCTTCTAAACTTTCAATTTTTGAATTATTTCATTCAGATCTAACTAAAATTGGGAAATTATTAGTATTAGAAGCTGCTAAAACATCTTCAAAATTATTTTTTAAATCCGGTTCAAAAGTTAACGACATAATTCCAAGTATTTATCATATCACATATTGCATAATTTTAAACAAATTCTCAGCGTTGACTAAAATATTTTCAAAACCATTTATCAAAATTTCAATATTTAAAATATATTTATTTAAAACTTTTGCATTAATAAAACTTCTTTTTTAAAAAGCTATTTTAATTTTTAATTCAAAAATTTCAACTTAAAAAATCCAATTTAAAAATTATTCAAAAGTTATTTTAATAGTCAATTATTTACAATTTAAAATTATTTTGATAAATCATTGAAATATTTAACTCTCGGCTGAAAACACCTCATAAATAGAAAATAACTTATTTATTCAAAGCTTAATCTTGTTAGAGTTCAATTCTAAAAATCAGAATCAAACTGAAACTGTTTCATATTCTTAATACTAAATTTACATGACATAAATAAAGTATTGAAGAGGACTATTTCATAGTCGAAAATTTTCATTTCTGTTTTAATTAACTTGAAACTTGTAGCAAGGGCTTATCATATTATATACCAATTATTTTATTCTGAATTGATGCTGCTACAGGGAAACTGTCGACTTATATTAAAAGCAAAATCAATTTTAATTTAAACATTTTATTAAAGTATTTTAAAAAAATTTATTCTTAATTCTACCTTTTCCTAAAAAATATTTGTCAGTTATTAGCTGGCAAAATTAATTATTCAAATATTATAAATTTGCTATAAATAATCTATAAACTGATTTAATTTCCAATAAAAAATTTATTTAGCTTATTGCTTAATCAATCTTTATAATTATCAATTTATTTTTCATTCTTAAATTTTTCCATTATTATTAGACACTAAATTCAAAAAGTTCACTTAGGTCACATTTATAATTTCAAAAATATAAGTCAATATTTTTACTCTAATTTTCGAAGGCTTTATTCAAGTATCAAGCTCTTTGCAAAAGGCTGTGCACAAGTACATGTTAAATTTAAAAAAATATTTATTTAGTCTGAAATAGAGATATGTAAATACGCTATTAATGTAATCTATTTCGTGGATATCCAAATGAAAATTTGGGAGTCGGATCAGATCCGGAACTTATTGCAAGGTGTGAGTCAGATATGTATATGTATGCATCGAATCTGGTATGAATACTCAGTCGAGCATTGCTACATATTTGATTCTGGGAGTTGTTCCTTTGCCATAACTTACGACTATATCAATAGTAACGTTGTATCATATGTTCAAAGTGAGTTATGATCCTAATAATTTTTAAATTGCTGAAAAGTAAATAAGGTCAGCAGAAATCGTTAATTAAAAAAACATGAAAAGTAACCAAACAAGTAAGTAGACAAGGGTTTATGAGGAATCATAACCTAGTTATATGATTATTGGAAGAGGGAAATATTATAAATACAAAAAAATTTAGAAAATTGTCAAAGAATTTTCAAGATAGAAATGAATTGAACCGAAAGCCATTAATCAAGCAAAGTTTAGGATTAAAAAGGATCAAATTCAGAAATAAAACATTTTTGCTTTACACGAGAAATTATGTAAAATGAATTATTTATGGGAAAAACTCAATTATGTAAAATGAAGATTTTGAAAATATCAATTAAGCATGAATATTCTTATTGTAATATACAAGTTTAGCATTAAATGACTAAGAAAATAATTTATTTACTGCGTATACATTTTAATCGTTGATGAAATATTTGTTTTATTTAATATATGTTTGGAATTTTGTTGTCTACTGATTAAATAATAAACAATGATTTATTGTTATTATTTATTAATCTAAAGCCTAACAATTATTCAGTTTAAACTATTTTTGACAAATAAATGTATTCAAAGATTATAATATTTTGTAATTTCATTTTAATGACAATTTCATTACAAATGGTTTTAAAATACTATAATTAGTGTTTAATAATGCTTTCTATACCAAATATACATATGCATATCATTTTTAAATGTTTGAAATTTATAAATTTGAAACCATTCGGTGGTTAAATAAAACTGTAAAATATGTAAAAACAAAAATCGTTCACAATAAAATGATAGTGAGTTTATTTCAATAAAATTGTGAATAAATATTAAATATTTTTATCCACTAGAACCTTACATAAATACAATTATTGGGTTGTATTAAATTGCTAATAATTAAAGATGAAATAATTTTCACTAAACAAATTAAGACATAATAACAGTGAAGCAGCATTATTTTAAGAATGAATCTTACATTTATAACATCAGATATACTTTCTTCACTAAAATGTGCAGTTCCAATTATATAAACTTTAGATCCACATGGTTTTTCTAATAAAATTACAGTTTCCGGTAACTTTATATTAAAATCTCTTAAAGCTGTTACATTTTCATGATAGAAAGCCTTCCAATCTTTAATATCTTGTTGTGAGTCTTCAAAATCATCTTCATCTTTATCCGCGTGGTTATGAATTATTTCATTTTCGCCACTCATTGTATTTTAAATTATCCTAAGCTTATATTATTAAAACAGCTTATTTAAACAAGTCACTTCAAGATTGAGACATGAACTTATAAAATATATCCTTTCTGTTGAATACATCACTTGTAACAAAGTAATATTACTAAAATGTTATGTTATTAAACTTTTTTTAAACAATAAAATTTGTGAAAGGACAGTCATTTAAATTACGAGTATATTTAGTTGTGAAATTTTAATAGGACATCTCAAAATATAGTTGTATTGCATTAATTTTACTTTATACATTCGTAAATCTATTCATTATTTGATTAAAAAATAATATTATCAATTAATGATCTAAAAATCAATTTTGATGAAAATATGTCGATTATTTACAAATTTCAAATGATTATAAAATTGTATACTCATAGTGCCATATTGGTGTGTTACGAGTAAGTGGAACTTTCTTATTTCTATACTTTCTATTCTTTTGAGGCTTTCATCGTCTCCCCTCCTCCTTGCAATTACTCATAATTACATGGTCTTACCACAAAATGCCCGTCCCAAGCGACGATGGTACTGTGATATAGAGGGTGGCTGTCAGCAAAAGGTGAGCTCTAACACCAGAAATGCTAATGATCTGACGCGTCTCTAGGTTCATGGGCTTACTGTAGAATGTGTGACGCCCTATTTTCCTCCTGCCCCCTCATTATCTTACTATTTATTTCCAGCCTTTTTTATGAGTATTCTTTTAGATTTCTGTTTTAAGAAAATCAGTCTAATGTGATTCTAAAAAGTACAAAATACGATATTTAGTTAACATTTGAACTCTGTTGAAAAGACTACGATCATATTGATGAAAAATGAAACGAAATTGTTCACATTACGCATTATTTCTTCGACAAAGTTAAATTTAATTTATTAATTAATCTACCAATTACCAATTTTAATTAATTATTTTTACCAATTTAATTCAATTTGGACAAATCCTGCTTTCTTTGGCTTCAAAATGATAAAACATTTGTTATTATCAACTGATTAAATTTGAATTAATTCTAAATGATCTCCTATAATTGATAGATAACTTGTAGATTATATTCTTTAAGTATTTTTCAAAGTTATAATAAAAAAAAATATTGTATCATTTAATACATATGTTCCAATTCGAAGCCTAACAATGGGAGTAAATCCAGCATTACTACTATCCTCTTATTCATTACTTGATACTCCTTTGAGGTCTCAATATTTAATTGATTACTAAACCTTCACTTGTGATCTTGTGATACAGCAATAACGAATCTGTGTAAAAATATTTATTAAATATCAAAAATGACAATCGATTTTATCAGTTCAATAATTATTTAAAAGATTCGAAAAATAGTTGCTTGTTATGTACTCCCTCTGTCCAAAAATGATAGTCCAGTCTGAATTACAGTTGACTTACAGATACTTGACAGTGATACTTAAAATGCAGTTTTGTTATTTGTTCAATCAATAAAATAAAATTATTTAATGTGTTTTTACTGTAAAAGGTTTTACAAAACCGTTCAATTTTTTATATTCTCCATTGACAATCATTTTGGGAAAAAGGCTAAAATGCAACTGGACTATCACTTTTGGACAGAGGGAGTAGTTGTTATTTGCTATGTATGTAACTTATTTAATTCATCCTTAGACTTTGTGTAGAACGTTTTCGTCTGTTCTATTTTATTTATACCTATTTCAGGTTATCTTATAAAGGTCGAAGAAACTAAGATCTGGAATTGGACTTGTTAATCAACTGATGCACACTAGCAAATAACCATATGGAAAATTTCACCATAATGACGAAGCGAGTTTCACACTCTCCAATTAGGTTTACCTATTCAAACTTGGAATTTCTAGGATTGAATATTTATGGAAAATAACTAATGATTTTATTGGATGATTTTGTCTCAGTTATTGATAACGAATTTCTTTGTTGATTCATGAAAAACTTTCAGAACATTAAAATTTTAATTTTTTGTGAATATTGCATATTTAAAATTGAGAAATATTTTTTATAAAATTACATTTCAACAGAATTTCATATATTATGTAAACATTGCATTATAAACTATTTCAATAGGCTTTCTTTTAACAATCATTACATTAAAATTATAAATATTATTATTATTTAATAACATTTCCTAACAATTATTTGTAAATCATTTGCCAACTTCAGACATACCACATAATTGTATTATATTATCCACAAATAATTTAAGTTCGACGTTATAAAAATCATCACTCATATTTTTATTTACATTTATAGTTTCCTTTGAATGGCCAAATAACACCTTCCAGTCGTTTATTACCCCCCGTTCCTGTGCAAGATCCCCCAATCTATGGGTCTAGCGACAGAATAAATAATTCAGAATCAATTTTCTTTCAATTTAATTCCTGAAGTAAAATCATTGCTCAGGGATTTATTACTTTACCTTTACCCTTATTTGAACAAACAAAGGAGACAACAAATTAGTACAACCTAAAGAAAATTACATAAAATAGACGAAAGTTTGAAAATAATTTAATTAGAAGAGTATGATTATATTCATGGGTCAAATATGGTTATCAAAATGAATATTATAAAAGAATATTATAAAATAACGTCTCCTTAAAGTGAATATTGTTAAATAGATGATCGGTATTTGAACTGGTTTCTTTTGGAATATCATGACGTTTAAAGTGGAAAAGGATTTAGAAGCTTGGTTCAAAACTTATCCATTGGTTGGGTAAACCATTATTTTTACATGTAATTTTCTACCTGGTTCATTTGGACTTCACAACCCATTCTGGTAATTAACAGCATCCTAATGCATAACTAGCTTTACATTCGATGACTACAGAGCTTAATACATTCAGATTTTAATATTTTGATCATTAATTGTTATAGAAAATTGCCGTTCGTATTAGGAATTTTACATACTACTCGCAAAGGTGTCCTCATCGGTTTCTGTAAGGCACAATCAAACAATATTTCCAATTATACGGTAGATTCTCAATTTCACGGAAGCCCGTATTTCCTGTTGTATCACTTTATTTAGTCCAGTATTAACTCATGTGAGTGTTGATACACTCGCCGGTCTCATTCTCTAGTCGATAGTCAAGTTACCGACGAAAGATGCGGCTCCCTTCTTGACATCTGTCTTCACCCCACTGGTCGAGATGATTATTTAGAAAAATAAGAAAAATCTTTTATACCCAAATAAAATTCTTATTTACAATATATTTATATTAAATGCATTTAATTAACAAAAACCTCAGAAGAAGGAAAATTTAATTTTACTAATATAAATACATTAACGAAATGAAATAATCATGACATAATAAAATAATATATATACCGATAATGCTAATAAAAATTGCTTTTGAACAGAGAAAATTCGTCCAAGCTTGCTAAGAGTTACGAATTCAATTGATTCCGACGGATTAAATAAAAATCGAAGGTTTTACAGCGGTAGTTTAGTTTAAAATATTTGAAGAATTAGCTATATAAAAGCAGTGCAAAAAAAATTAGAAAAATTCTGGTTTTTTCTGACTTCTGAGATGTCCCGTTATATAGGCCTTGTGTTTGTGTCTCTTCGATCAATCAGGAACGAGTATGTATGTTCTTTTTTCTAATTTGTAGATTCTATTTTTATTTCGAATTCTAATCGTTCTGAATGGTTTGTTTTTAATTTTTCGCCAGCTTAATCCACCAGAATTGGATCCGACCAAATCCTAATATCGTCTCGTTACTTTCTTCGTGCATTGCATGTTATTATTTAAATAATAGAAATCCTAAAACACTCTAATCACAAAGATTGATTTAGAATAAAATTATTTACAGAGAGTGAAACAAAATAAAATTGTAACTTCCCACCATCCATTCAACGAGAAGCATTATCATTCTATTTGTTTTTTTTTGGCCAATCAATTCCTGAACCTTCTTATGCATCATCATTATTGTTTCGTGACTTTAATTAACATGGTATCTAACTGCAGCGGATTCATGAAGTCTTTGCCCCAAGTACTAAACTTACATAGAAAGTATTAATTTAATTGTAAAAGTTTTATTAATTTTGGACAATGCTCTTGCTCATCCCCCTGGCTTTGAAGACTTTTAACTAGTGATTACGATTATATTCTCACATCAGAAACCGAGCTTAGATTGCGTGATTTTTGGAAAGATTTCTTTAATATCCTGCATTTTTTAAGGCTAACGAAGTCACCACCCGAACAATTAATTCTGCGTGGAAAAATGTATGGCCAAAGAGTGTGCCAGAAAGAGACTTCAATGGTTTTCAAAAACAGCCTGTTGTTGATGAAATTGTTTCTTTGGGCGTAATCATGGGATTGGAGATTGACAATCCAGATGTTGAAGAATTGGTTGAGGAATGTAGAATAGAACTGACCACATAAGAGCTACTCGAACTTCATAAAGAACAGGAAGCTGAAGCGGTAAGAGGAATTTCATCGGACGAGGAAAAAGATGATGGTGCTGAAATAAGGAAATGGTTGTTTATGTGAGGGAAAATGCAGGTTTTCATTGAGAAATAGCATCTAGGAATCGCTATGGTAAACCAACGTATCAATTCAATTGATGATGACGTGTTTGGGCGCTTTAGAAGAATTTTAAAGAACAAAACAAAACAAACAACCTTGGATAACTTCTTTATAAAACGAGTGCTTGCGAATCGTCTGGAAATGTTGGCGAATCGTCAGGAAATGCTGGTGCTGCAATAGGAAATCAATCACCTGAAGTGGCATTGCTTGATGACGTAATGGAAGGTGGCTCACTTTCCAACCAATAATAACCTACTGTAACCTTAAAAATAAAAACTCTTAATAACAATCATTGTTTTTCTCATCCAAAAGGTAAATTTCTTTTAAAATTTTATTTGTATTTATTTATGTATGTGCGTATTACAGTGCGTATTACGCATTATTTATGACAGTACGCTGGTTAATATGTACTGTAGTTAAATTGTAATGTGTTTGAAATAATTTCGAAGAGTGATTCTAGAGTAAAAAAAATTTTTTGTTAAAGAATAGATAGGCAAAATTCGCGACTGAGAACGGATTAATCCATTTTTAGCAAATTCCTATGAAAAAAATTGTTTGATATTCGTCTTTTTCAGTATTTATCATCGCCTCGGGAACGGATTGNTATTTTTTATTTTTTTTTTAATTCTCTATAGTAATAATTTACTATAGAGAATTACAATTATATAGTTTTTTAATTATTTTATACAATACGCATAATAATAATAATAATAACAACAACAAACTGCATAAGAAAAAAGTCAATAATATTACAATATATAAACATACGTACTTACTTTGATTTCATGATGATGTTTTCATTGGTAGTGCAATGAGATCCGCCTTACACTATCGAAATCTAAAAAAGTGATAGATAAATTAAATACTGCACACACACAACACCTACTAAAAATCGCATGCTAACTTTCGATATATTGAAATGCGCCGTTGAGAAATGTTTTTATAATAACTTAATTTTAGACAATTTTGAGAAAAAAAAGATGTCTGAAAATTTTATTTAGTGTATTTTTAAAGAAACTACGTTAAATTGTTATGAAAATGACGAAATATCATCGTTAGATTTATTTTTGATT
The DNA here is from genome assembly GCA_959609185.1 of Schmidtea polychroa. Classification (NCBI taxonomy): domain Eukaryota; kingdom Metazoa; phylum Platyhelminthes; order Tricladida; family Dugesiidae; genus Schmidtea; species Schmidtea polychroa. Next base: position 154,144 of record CAUHTR010008197.1, on the reverse strand, counting down.
TAAAATTAAGTTAAATATTCCTTTGAATTCCTAATATTTGTTTTAGAAATGTTTTAGAAAAATATTTTTGTTAATTGATTTAATTATTTAATTATAACTAAAAATATATTTGATTTACATTATATCACAATAATTCCAAAATAATTATAAAATAAATTTCATCAAATTCCTAAATAACTGTTGGGGTTCAGTAGGAACCGGAAATGAACGTTCGAAATTAGATAATAAATAAAATAATAATTAATTACCAAAATTAGGATTAAAATAAAAATAGTATTTTAAAATTACCAAAAATAGAAAGTAAATACTAAAATTAAAACTAAAATATAATTGGTAATAAATAATTACTAAAAATAGAATTATAGAAATTATTTAAAATATATAATAAAAATAGTAATTAAACAATTACTATTAATAGAATTACGTAAAATAAATTAGTATAAATAATAGATAAAAATTAGAAGGAGGGACCAAGTGAGAAGGCAGAAAACCGCAGTGTTTGAAATTAGAGAAGAAGAAGTCAATTCTATTTTTAGCAACCAACTAATTTTCGTCAAGTTTTGGAAATTTGGGAAATTTGGTTTTATCGTAAACTAATTTTCGGCGAAGTGACAGTTGACATAATTTTCATCGATTAAAGGAAAATTTAGTTTTTGGAATTTTGGGAATTTAGTCTTATCGACAATCTAATTGAAGAATTTGTATTGGAAAATATTTGGATCGAAAGCTAATTTTGTGGATTATCTATTATAACGTTATTCGGTAAAGATATTAAATCAGTTAGTATTTATCATTATTTGAATAGTTATAAGTAATTTTCAAATCGGTTTATTTTAACAAATTAAAGTAATTTCAAATAAAGGGTTTATTTATTTTAAATAAATTTAGGGGATATCCTGACGTCAGCACGAATTTTGTGTTGTCTCGTTAGTAATATTTATTAAAACAGAATTAACCAATTTCTGGGTTAATTCTATAGCGTAAATTTTGGTGATTGTCCCGTTCTCTTTTCCTTTCACCTATATCGGGCTGTTGGCGCATTTAGGGCCAGCCTTGATACTTAGTAACACTCTTCAGGGCGGTTTGAATAACCGTTTTCTATACTTAGAGATAGCAGCGTGGTGTACCTATATATATATAATATATATCTATTTAAACGTGTGAATAATTTTGTAATTGAAAAATAAATATTTAAATCATATTTCTTATTTATTTATCCAAATACCTACGCGCATAAATTATTTACGTGGAGTCAGATAGAATATTTTTGTGTTAGTTCGAAGACATACCCATCGAACCTAACATAACTGAAAAATAATTAAAAATAATTTTTGACTAAAAGTAGTATTTAAAAACTTGAATAATGATCTCATATCTATATGGTTCAAAATTCAATCCTTAAAATTTACTTAAAATTAAACATGGCTAAAATAAATTTTCATAAAAATGAAATTTATTAAATTGTAGTTAGTGGTGTATACACTAACCGTCAGCATAGAAAATGTATCTGAGTGGTTTTATGTGTAGCTGAAAAATTATTGAACTATGAATAAGTCCATATTTGGACTTAAAAATATAATTTTTTGATTTGTTTTTTTCTTCTCCTCTCTTTTCTCCCTTAATTGTAAACTGATTATATCTTTTACCGCTTGTTATTTGTCTCTTTCTCTTTCTGGGAGGTTTTTTCTATTATTTTTCGATATTTTTCTGAAATTATTTTTCCTGAATTTCCTTACAAAAACTTTGTCTGTCTTCCTATTCATTCGTTTTACTTTCTCTTCATTTTTTATCTCTACTTGGCAATTTTGCAAACGTATTTCGGGCTTGGTTACCAATTATATCATTATTTTAAATATTTCAACTGTTTGATTTTTTGCTTAAATCGATATTTTCTAATTTTTTATTTTCCTGCGTTTTTTGTTATATAATTAATTTGTTTCCGATTTTTATTTTTTATTTATATTTTTCATTTTAATTTCCATTTTATTTAATTAAAATTTATTTCTTTTACTTTTTCTTGCAGGTTTTTGTTATAACTTTGAACTTTCCACCTTTTTTTACGTTACTTTTCAGTCTCATTTATACAAAATTGTAGGTTTCCTTAGTTTCTGCCCAAAAATAGTAACTACCATTTTACGATCATACCCCTCTTCGATATCCATTATCTTTTGTCTATTAAAGCTCATTTCGAAGTCCAAAAGATAGGGAGCTGAGTAGAAGACAGGCATATCTTGACTTAAAATGGTGTGTGAGAATCTTATGGACACATAAAGTGAGTGATGAGTTAGAATTTGAATGACACATTATTTCAAATTTTGAAAATCTATATAAAATCTATAAAAATGATTTGGAAACCCAAAAGATATATGGGACTGAAAATAAGACAAGTAAGTAGACCTAAACGTAAAAGGTAAACGAATGTGTTTGAAACTTGAAATTATTTAGGTGTTCCTAAAGGGGAATGTAAAGATTTTAAATCAAATTTAAAGAAAGTTTCTATATTTTTCTAAAAAAAATATTTTAGTAGTCGATGGAGAATCTTGTTAAAATCACTAATATTTGGCCAAAACTAGGTTTAAAATTTATCCTTTTATGGTTGTTTTTTCTGCTGCGATCATAATAAACTAGAAGTGAATTTAACCTCTCAAATAATCACCAAATAAACTTTTTAAATCAAAGCAGAACATTGACAAATATAATAAAAACGAAAATTGAAAACAAAAATAAACAAAAGCATGAGGTTTTCATGAAAGCATATCATAAAAACCCAACAGTATAGAATAGATTTGACATTCAACATGACGATAACAGAATAGAAAATTTAAAATAAGATTGTTTGAAATGAATTCGAAATATAATAAGGATTATGAAATAGTCGCAAGACTTTATGATTGTTTGAAATGAATTCGAAATATAATAAGGATTATGAAATAGTCGCAAGACTTAAACTAAATCAAAAATCAGGACAAAAAAGAACTAATAGTGAATAAAACGATTTATGTTAATAATAACGATCCGAAAATAGCAATCACAAAAATAGCGAGTGGTTAAAAATAGCGACCATCAAAACAGCAACAATAAATACTAGTGAGCAGATATTTAAGCAATAATTAAAATGTGTATACATAGGCGTTAATTATTGAGTATAAATCAAATTAATTTGAGCAGCAATAAAAAAATTCTATTTAGCAGTGATATATCGCTCATATCAATACGTGGCGTGTTTAGTGCTTTTGTTGATCAATTACCAAGAAGTTAATTACTGAGTAAAAATCAAAAGGTAGTTAAAGAAACAGTTGAAAAACTAGGTAATCACCAAAAATAATTTCTTTTTTATTTGAGCAGTTATCAAAGAAAATTTAAACTATACTATATAAAATAAATAAAATAAAATATATAATAAAATATATACTATTTAATATTAAACATTTCCGAGCATATATTATCTGTTTATTTTACATTTTACATTATAACCTTGTTAATTTTATTCCATATATAAATTTTCAATTTATATAATAAATCGCTGTTTTGATGGTCGCTATTTTGTGATTGCTGTTTTGTGATCGTTATTATTAACGTACACCAATAAAATTACCAAGGCCATCATGGTGACAAATAAAATTAAAATTAATTAAATAAAAATTGTTGATTGAAAAGAGATAAAAGTCATCCAGAAAATAAGAAAAAATGATAGAAATTAAATTAAAATTTAAAAAACTCATTTCCGATTTATTTTCTCGAACCAAATTATACACGCATAAACAAGTATATTTGAAAGTAATAATTATGAATAAAAATAAGATTCTTGAAATTCTTATTTTTATTCATAATTATTACAGTAGATGGTTAGGGGCCCGCTAACTCACAAACCCCCACCCCCCAGGAAAAATATTTTTATTAATTATGTAGGTCAACTCAAAAATTTATGAATTTTTTATGATTTTCAAGTGGTTTCAAGGTTTTTTCTCGAAAATTTTATGGTTTTTTACGATTTTCAAGATTTTTTCTCAAAATCTTTTGGAGTTTTTATGTACGTCAACTCAAATTTGATATAGGTCAACTCAAAAACTTAGAAAACTTTTTTTTAAAAAATCTTGAAAATCGTAAAATTATATATTTTTAAAACATTTTCTAAGTTTTTGAGTTGACCTATATAAAAACTATAAAAATTTTGAGAAAAAATCTTGAAACCCATTGAAAATTGTAAAAAATCATAAAATTTTCGAGAAAAAACCTTAGAAATGGCGCCTATAAAATTTGTACCATTGTCTGAAATATCATATGGATTGGTTGTTGTTAAATTAAATAATTATTAAAATTTTTAAATTAGATAAATTTTAAATTTCAATATTTAAAAATTTTTTTTTTCTAATTGCTACAATTTTAAAAAGATTTATTATTTAAATTATCATTTTTAAAAAATAAATATTTTTTATTAAAAATTTTGATATAATTGATAAATTTTTTCAAAAATCTATTAATTCTGTAGTTATTCTACCTGATGATGACAGGGAAACTGTCGAATCATATCGTAAACGAATGTTTGATTATTAAATCGTTGTCATGCATGTTTAGTAGATGGATGTGGCACCGCAAAACCATGACTTCGCAAGACCACATACCCCCTCCTCCATTCCCAGGTGAAAAATTTTTAAAAAAAATTTTCAAGGTCAAATTTTAAACAAAGACATATGACTCATCAAGGTCATTGAAACAAAGGCTGTGGCTCATACCATTACTCATTCAAGATCATATGACTCGTCCGATGACTCATAAAGGTCGTTGAAACAAAGACCATGGCTCATACGATGACTCATCACTAAATTATTATTTTAAAAATATTATTAAGTGGTCTTGCAGAGTCATGGTTTTGAAATTTTCGAAAATGAGGCATCGCTTATTCAAGGTCATTCTCAAGGTCGTGTGAGTCATGCGATGAGTCATCAAAATGATTATTATTTTTTTAAATATTATTAAGTGGTCTTGCCGAGTCATACTTTTTGTCACTCCAAAGGTTAGTGTTCCTATCAATTGATTATATTGAATGATAGCTCACTTTAAACCCTAGTGCAAGACCTTTTAATGAGCTATAGATATCATTATTATCATTATTATTTTTAAAGATATTAACAATTTTCCAAGACCATGTTTCAAGGTCATATTTTAAAATTTAAATTTACAGAGTTCCCACAAACGGATTTTATTATTTGATAGCTAATTCGAACGATATTTGAGAAGCGAGTATTTGAAACCATCGAAGGTTTATGGTGAACCTTCAAAGGTTTAAAAACCTTGGAATTTTTCAAAACCTTATAATATGCATATCAAACAAAATGTATACTCTGAGTTTATCCGACAAAATATTTTGTCCCCTATGGGTAATGGTCGCAAAGGTACTACTCACACTCAACAACTCACAAGGGTACAGCTTACACATTATTAAAATAATTATTATTATGATTATTATTACCAAAAAACAATTTCAAATTATTTTCAAAGAAATATTATTATTATTATTATTATTATTATTATTATTATTATTATTATTATTATTATTATTATTATTATTATTATTATTATTATTATTATTATTATTATTATTATTATTATTATTATTATTATTATTATTATTATTATTATTATTATTATTATTATTATTATTATTATTATTATTATTATTATTATTATTATTATTACGCAATATAGTTACTTATGAAGTTATATGTATCAATAAAAAAATATTCCAACCGAACTTCAAAAGAAAAGCTAAGCAAATCAAGGAATTATCACCTTACTGAAGGAAAAAAATATGCAGGAGGGTCAAACACTATATATGCTCAGTTGATAGGGCCTGGATATAATTTATGTAGTTAAACATATTCAAAATTTTATTATTTTTTCAATTTTCTTCAATTTCTATTTATCTACTTATTTGTTTATTTATCTACTTATTATTCAATTTCTACTTATTTGTTTATTCATATAATAAAATTTTTAATTTTTGTTAATAATTTTTTTTACATCTTGTTTGGAAAATATTTAATTTTTTTAGTGCGCATTAAGTACTCTTAAGGGTGGAATCTGATAGATGACAGGGCGAAAAAGGTTAGAATATATAGGTACTGAATGAATAAATCAGACACCTACCTCCAATAGTGACGAATTTAAAATTTCATATTGCATATTGTAAATATTAGCATAACTTATACTGTGAAAAGAAATCCAGCACCAGTCTGTTTCTTTTAAAAACTATAAGTGATTAAAGTATTAATAAATTATAGAGTTTTTTAAAAATTGTAATAACATAATAATATAATATTTCTTGAATTTTCTTCCTTAGTCCTTACTTGTACAAGTTACAACATGTTATGCCGCCCTTTGATATGTAACACCCCTAGGCCGGGACCTTGTTGGCCTATTGGTAAATAAGGCTCTGCATACTAACGGTCGCCTGTTTACCAAGGCTTGTCAAAGAATATAAGGCACTCCATTCATGAAGCTAGCCTTTTACTGAAAGCTACCCACATGGATTAGTACCAGCAATGGGTGTCTAGTGGTTAAACTATTGTCATGTGGGTTGCGTGTGTAATTATTTTGAAAGAAGCTTAAGCCACCCCATTAAACTAAGCACTTCTGAAAAAAATGTGTTAACCACTTGCCGGGCGCGCGCTCAAATATGAGTGCAAAAAATGTGTACCATTTCGGGCGAGCGCAAACTCATATAGAAAAAATTAGTGAATACAAACTCGGAAAATTAAAAAAAATATATTTACGTTATATTTTGATTATATACTATTAATTAATGATTTTAAAAAAATAGTTTTTTTTTGACCGAAAACATGAAAAAAAAATCGCCCGGCAAGTGGTTAATAAGAATAAAACTTTAATAAGTAACAAGTAACAGAGGCTATGACGAGAAATTTGGGTTTAGTTTGAATTTTAGTTTTATAATTGAATATATAGAAATATCATAAGAATAACATATTTTTAACACTTGTTATATCCCTGTCTTTATTTTGTCATATTTTGTTTAATATTTGATTAAAAATCATTCAAATTTTTTAATAAAATATATTAATATAATAACAGCAAATTCCTTTTCATTTTTGATAATAAATTTTATTAGTTTGTTTAAAAGTTGTATTTAAACTTGAATTTTTGAAAATGTTTCCGAAAAATTTTCTATTGTTATTGGTCGTTGCATGTGTTCATTGTTCCATTGAGTATTTTTCAAAATTTTCTTATTTATATTTTTAATTATCGTAATTTAGGAAAGAAAATTTTAATGGATCATCTTATATATATGTAAATGTTTCAGATTGTCTTTTATTTTATACTCGAGGCATTAATTTATACTATAAACTTGATAACGTTACTCGCCAGTCATTTTTGAATTCTTCTTATAGTTTCGATCAATCGAATTGCCAGAATGACACAGCAAATCTTATATTATCTTTTGAATCAACAAATGAGCTGACAAATATTGAGTTCAAGTAAGTTAAATTAAACGTTCTTAATGTTTTATTAACTTTTTATAATATTAAGTATCAATTTTGGTAAAAAGGATGGAAACTGGTTAGTTAATAATGGTACTATATCCCTAAATTGTTTTGGATCCGGAAATTGTTCGATATTTCAGCATCTTACCGCTCCCTGGCTAACTGCTCCACTTAATTATTCTTATCATTGTTCTTCGCCGTTAAATATATCTTCTACCGATACAAAATTATCTTTTGATAAATTACAGGTAATTTATTTTTAATTAATATTGAGTCATAAATTTCAAAACAAATAAATAAAAATAGTGTGTTTAGATATAATTAAAATAAAAATTTATATTATTTTAGGTGCAGGCTTTTGATGTCAAAGATAACAAATTTAATTGGGCAAATGATTGCGTTGGATTTTTTTCAGTTGGTGTTTGGAGTGTTTTAATGTCCACGATAGTTTTGTTGGCCATTTTGTCAATTGGACTTCAAATGACTTTGCAAATTTCAAGTCCTGATAGATCAGATGATCCGAAAGGAAAACACGTGCAATTAGGTCCCTTAGCTGATTAAAATATTACAGATTCCTTTATAAAGCATAATATTTGATTGTTCTTTCTAAAATTGATTTTTGTGAAATAAATATTTTTGATTTTTTTTGAAAATTATACATAATTTATGTTTGTGTGCTATATATAATGAAAGTCCAAGAACCAGTGTAAGTCTCATAGAAAATGGGTCTGAGATTTGCAATGGAAATTTAAATGAACGTCGCTAGAATTTGTTGGGGAGGGAACCAGAGCTTTATTTCCAATGAATGCATATATTCTGTACAGCATTTCTGCTAATTTGAGCTTGGGTGTTAAGGAAGGTTTTGATTGAGGGAAGTTCGAATTTTTTTATTGAATGGGATACGTGAACCGAAACCTAAAGAGAATAACTGGGAGCCCGTAGTTTTGGAATAAACAGAGGCCATTGACTGAGTTGCACATCTAAATCCAAGTTATATTAGGAACATATTATTTGTTAATGTAGGTATCCAAACGAAGAGTGAACCACAATGACTTTCATTTGGTCATCGGACGTGTGGAAGATTTAGAGATGATGTTACCGAGTAGCGATCTCATATTCACGGGCTTACAAAGGAGTAAATAATGAGTAAACTGTTATGAGTGACATTGGTAAAGACAGTTAATGAAGTAAGCTCTGCGTTGGCTCACCTTGAACGGGTCAAGAAAGATATTCAAAAGAGTAGGATACCCAGCGCCAATTAAGAGTTGTGTCATCTGTCTGATGAATCCTGGCGAATGGATCTGCATTAAGATATTGTCCTCTCGAAGGCATATGGTTGACTCTAATCACAAAGGACAGCATCAGTTGATGAGAATCCTGTGTTTTTTATTTAAATTTTATTTTGTTCCTGTCGTTATTATATTGAAATATTTTTATTTGTTTTTATCTATATCTTTTTATGATTAACAACTAAATTGTGATGCGATATTAATGTGTTATGAGATTTGGAATGACGATTCGAAACTAGCGTTGCACATGATACAGTATCTCTGGAAGTCGTGAGATTGCAGGATAATTGGAACATGCTAAAATGGCCGACCAGTAAATTACGATTAGTATCTCAAATGACGCAGGCGACAGGTTTGGATGTTAATTATGATCCTTAATCTTATGAAGAATAATGAATTCTTAATTCCAATGAGAAAATTATCAATATATTTCAAGAGGATCTTGGTTGGGTGGTCGAGGAAACCGAGTTTCACTACCAACCAGCTTAGTGACTTAAACTGAGGTACCGAGATTTAAAGGCAACTTGATTTAAACCTAATGCGATGAAGCATCAAAATATGCTGACGATGAAATTGCAGGAGCTGACTACCAGAGATCAAACCTAGATCAGATTCTTGAAGTTTATAATCTGACCGCTCAAGATGGCGGAACTGCAAAAATGAAGCGATGAATGGATTATATTGGGAGTGTTGCTCAAGTATCACTCAGATCTTTTCCCTGCAGATCAAAATACCCAATAAGTTACATTGAGAATGATTTTAGTGTTGCAGTAAATTAACAAATGCTGCAAGTCGGGAAAGCGACAGGATACGTTGGTAAGCTAGTGTTGGGGTTGGGCTCACTAAGAGAGCAAGCTTATTAGCTGTATAGAGGCTAGGATGATAGGTAGAATAATAATAATAGGTAGATAATAATTAATACTCCCTCTGTCCAAAAATGATAGTCCAGTCTGACTTACAGTTGACTTACAGATACTTGACAGTGATACTTAAAATGCAGTTTTGTTATTTGTTCAATCAATAAAATAAAATTATTTAATGAATTTTTACTGTAAAAGGTTTTACAAAACCGTTCAATTTTTTATATTCTCTATTGACAATCATCGCTAAGAAAACCTTTAAACACCAACTACTTTGGTTTCAAAGTTGAAACTGTTCAATCGCAATTCTGGTGGGTTGCAAGAAATCCATATTATACCCCGTCGAGTTGCCGCCAACTCAACCCAGAATACAATAGCTTGCTATGCCATTCGACATATGTAATTTCTTGGAACTGTGATGGATGGGTGAGCATGCCTTTGTATATTATAATCGTAGAGCATTTGAGCGGGTTCGCGAACCATTCTTAAAAAGTAATATCCGCTTTTAAGTTTGGTCCCCTGCTCACTGCGTAAATTTTTCCAAAAATACAATGAATTTCAAAAACCACTAACTAAACTTTATTTTAAACTACAATAGACAACACGAGAGTGCTATTTGTATTCCACGCACTGGGTGCTCTGCCACTCTTGTCGCAATTTTGTTTCACTAAAATTAATATAATTTAATCAAATTAACATATGTATATTTCTGCAAAAGGTTTGAATTTGAAAGCAATGAATTTGAAAAATCTCTGCAAACATACGTATCATTACTTATATCAGTCCGGACTTAGTTTATCACTAGTGAACACAATTTGCACAAATGAAATTTATCTCTACAGACTCCACTCCAACATCCTCTTATCTCAATCTAACACACAATCAAAATTCCAGGATAAAAATAGCATTAAAGAGAAATGAAGAACTCAACAAAATTTAATTCCTTACAACTTTAGTCACATAACTAAAGATAACTAATCCAGACTAGTATTGCTGCGTTTATATCAAGGTCTGTGGCCGTGGGTAGTCTCGAGATTCCTATGCTTTACACCGCTTTAGGTTATAAATTTCTGAGGATTTTTAGTTTCCGCCTTAGGTAGTTTAGAAGGTTAGAAGTTCTATTTCCAGGCGTTGTTCTCCATCAGTATCCGGAACGAGGTCTTAACGGATGTTATGCTAGAGACGACATAGATTTTTAATGACCACATGAACCGCTTGTACGGCCTGGGCTCAACCTAATCTTGCATTTTAGTATCGACCCTCTTTTAAGGACTACCATCTGAGTATTCGGACTCGAGTTACTTTTTCGAGCTTCGTCATCTCGGTACGTAGATTCAATCAGGTATCCTTGATTCCAAGCCTGGGCCCGGGTTTTCTTCCAGTTGCGATGGTCTACCCAGACTCTACTTGGTCCAACCCATACCTCCGTTCTTCCTGAATTTAAATTTATAATTTATATCCACATTCTCGGTCATTCAAATCCTAACCACACATGTCTCACCGTCCTTTTAAACATCAAACATACCTCATCAATCATTCGACTAATCTAACCCACACTTCGAAAAATTCCTCACGCATCATCATACCTCACTGTCGGCGGTTATCTTATATTGCCTTGACATATTCACTGCATCGAAATCTGTCGGTTGCGCGACACGCAGCTATACTTACGATTTAATTCGAATTCTATAATTTTCTATAATTTTTAGATTAATGTAGGTCGTTTATTCATTTTTATTTTCGTAATGGATAGGGTACAACCTTGTCTCAATTTTAGTTTAAATTGTTTCATTTGTTGGGTTTTCCTGCTAAGTTTATACATTTAAGGGTGTTAATTTATATTACAAAAATCAGGGTTCCGCTCCTATTTTTCGGTTTTGACAGTTTAGTTTTTAGTTTCCTATAATAATAATAGAATTTTTTTGCAGGTATCCGCCATTAATTTTCAAGCTTTATTTGATCCACCTTAGATTGCCATTATTCGAAGCTATCAATTACAGTTTTTGAGTGGGGATCCACGCTTATTTCTTAATTCTAGGTCCTCAATTTAGTTATGATCCGTGCGAAATTCATCTACTCTGTGATTAGTGATGTCAAGTTTGAGCCAATTTGATCTTGAATAGTCACCTCACATAGCACACTGGACATTAGTGCGACGATTATTTAGTGTGCTATACTAAATAACAGAGTCGTAGCTTAGTGTAAAGTTTAGGTATGTCATCTAAATGCACTATGAGTCAATTACAATTAAAGAAAGACATGGCCCACTTTACTCTAGTGTAACAAGCTCTTAAAGTTGTGTGATAAGACTTTGGAACTACGAACAAGCTAAAAAGCTTGATGTATCTTCCGATCTTACAATCTAATTTTAATCATGCCCGTAGCGTTCCGCGATTGCCCGACTTACCTTTCGCGAGCATGGCACGGACACGCAGAGACATACCAAATGTAGACACCGGGACGTTGGAACATTCCACCACTCATCTACAGAGACCACAAGGAGATTACCGATAAACGGTGTGGTAGGGACTACTCATTTAATAAATTTTTTTAAATAAAAATCTGCTCCGAAGAGACAGATTGGTCCTTTTAACGGGACTAGCTTCGGCGAGATGCCAGAAACTTCTTCAACATCATCTTGTATAGAGTTCACTCTAGTCCTGTCTGTTTCAAGGTACAGAACTGCTTCTAAATCTCTTCTCAAATCCCAGTAGTTTGAAAATGAACATCATCGCACTGTCACAGTATCCCTCTTAATTATCTGATTCTCTTATCTGGGTTATCGTATTTGGAATAGGCGAGGCAATTGTCTGTCTTGGGATACTCTTGTATCTGGGTTTTGAGCATTATTCATTTGCAGATTATCACATTTCAGAATTATCATAAATTATCACAAAATATATATATATATATATTCGTATTTTTTGAAGACAAGTGAAAAACATCAAATACCCAAAAACATAATAAAATAGTACTAAAGTAAATAAAAAAAAATAGCCATCACAAGGCACAAGTAGTTCCATACGATCTATAGTTTATTATCTTGTAATTTATAATGGGTGTGGATAGAGCTGAACTATCACGGCTCAAGTTGCTTCGAAAATTGGTCACAACCAAGGACCAGCAGTAATAAAATATGCATAACCTAGATTCCCTTTAAATAAATCTGTTCGTGTTTTCAGATAGTTGATTTTGTTGATTAAGCAGTGATATTATAATAAGAACCGGACCATAGATACAAGTGACCATTGGAAAGAGGACCTAAATGAAAGTCGGACACAGACCTTCTTTCGGCAGTCCGCGAACCCGCTTGAGTACTTGCCGATCATGGTGTACAAAGGTATGCTCACTTTTCGTTGGTACTCAACCACTCCATACAGTTCCAACGTCGATTACTCAATGTGTATCGAGCGGTAGAGTATTCTTATATTTTTGGTTACATTGGAAACAGTACGACAGTGTAAAATGTGGATTACCTGTAAACCACTATTCTGCCCTCCTTATCAAATAGACCGTAACTGCAAAAATACACTTAGGAGATAAATAACAAAACGTGTTTTCAATTCTGCCAACCAGTTAACCTAAACCATGTAATCGACGTAAGTAATCAAATTTCTAAGGCCTCGGACTAGATACGGTCTTATAGCTAAGCAGAATGAAGGTTAATTGCAACTGCATACAGTTGACGCCTCTAACTCGATTTTTGTAGTTTTGTCAGTTACGGTCTATTTGATAAGGAGGGCAGTATTTATCTATGTTTGAGTTTCTTTCGTGCAATATTTCTTACTCTTGTTCTTGTTTTATTTTATTTTGTGTTTTATCATTTTGGTGTTATTTAGGTTTTTATTGGTGTTTAGTTGATGTCTTACATGATTTTATTTTAAATTTACTTAGTGCTGTGCCTGCGTGCAATTTTCCGATGCATTCCGATTATGTGACTGCTAAGTGGGTCTATATTCAGATTTTGCCCAACAGAAATAAAGCGATTCATTTTACTTATCTGGCGTTATGTAATTGAAGGCATAGACTCTAATGGATCTCCCAAATGGCTCTATTTTATTAGAATCGACTAAATTAACAATTTCGCCATCCCACCTGTTGACATTTTCTGGTTAATTTGATAAAAATTCATAAGATTTCGTTTTACGTTGACAAAGTTGGGTTCCTGAGTTGTAGGATTTATAATGACCTGTCCGTCTTTATATTGCTAAATTTTAACTTATTCTAATCGTTCCATCATTCTTACTAATTTAAATTTATTAATAAATGTGCTTGATAGTAGTTGTTTTTGTTGTAAAGCTTACAAAATGAGACGGTGATCTTTCGATTGACTGGATTTTATTTATTTAGTTCATTTAGTCCATAGATTATAAAACTTATTTCTTTTACCGCCCCTTTGAAAATCAATTATTTTTCAGCGCCCCCATTTTTTATACACTCCTAAAACTTAAAAATCACAATTTCATTACTTTAGTTCATTTAGTTTAGTAGTCAGTTCTGGTGTTTAAACTTACATTCTAAACTAGACATTTTTACTAGTGAAAGCAATTAAAATGCAACTTTATAATATTAATAATATATTTTAATCAAATTAAAAAAAACAATAGGTAATCAGTTTTATTTTTTAAACTAATCTAATGAAATGGATGAATTTGATGATATTTAACAAGTTTGTTGATATCAAGTTCGATTTTACTCAAGAACAGTCGTAAGTCGCCGCGTTTGGTAACTTGCAAATGATTTCTCTTTTTAGTAAGCAGCGTTGTCACAGCGCAAAATCTACGTTCACACAAATATGACGATGGGAATGCTATCAAAAATCGTTGAACGATCGACCACAATCCAGGGTACAACGGCGGAATTGACTTTTGTAGCCAAAATTGTTGGTAGCCATTTTGAATTTGATTTTTATTTCCTCGTTCGTTGTCAACTCCATAAGTTCTTCTTCCTGCTGGGGTGATATTGCAATGTTGACATTTGAAGAAGGATCTAACACTTTGTTTGGTATTTCCAATTTCAAAATGTCCTGGAATCTTTCCATGAAATCACTGTGAAGATTTTCCAAATGTTGATAGTATACGAGCAAGTCGTCGTTGATGCAGGATACTGATAAATTAAGAAAATTATGGAACTCACGTCTGTCGATATTTTTCTTATGTAAGAGTAGCTTGGCTACGAAAGCAGCAACGACATTTTTTGTTTTTATTAAGTTCAAGTCATCACCTTGAAGTTGGAGATTCATATCATTAAGCAATGTATAAAGGTCTGTCAGGTATGCGATATCATTCTTTGATGTGATGAGGTTTTCGCACAATTCTGTGTCTTTGTTTTCCAAGAACTCTATGACAGAGTCAAACAGATTGTAAAAACGAGTTAGACAATTTACTTTTGATAGCCAACGCACTTCGGTGTGAAAGATCAATCTGTTGAAATCTTCATTATTAGCAACACAAAGCTGATTAAATAATCTGTTATTTCAAGAGTTGTTTCGGATTTTATTATCTGCTCTGATGACATGTTCCAATGATTAAAACAGTCGTTCACTTAAATTTCTAGCAACTAAATGCTGTCGAAGTATAACGCAATGTACAGCAAGCACATCAAGAATTTTTTGTTTTTTAAGTACGATATGAAGCCATTTTGACACCCCGTCATAGCTATAGCGCCATCTGTAGCAGTTGATATAATATTCTTCAAGGGAATTCTTTTTTCATCACAAAGCTTTTCCAGTGTTTTAAATACTCCTTTTGTGTCTGTCTCTAAATTTCTAGCAAATAAAAGTTCTTGACATATTTTTTCATCTTTAATAAACCTCCCGTAAGACAACAACAATGATTTATTAGTTGGTAAAGTGGACTCATCCAACTGAATAGAAAATTGACTAGTCTTCAGATGATTGCACAATAACTCTTCAATGTTTTCAGCCCTTTCATCAATTTTTCTTTGCACAGAACTATTGGTCAAAGAAATTTTTCGAATTATATCTGCCACCGGTTAATGGAGCACAGTAGTTATAACTTCTTTTATCGCCGGCAAAATTAACGTTTCTCAGATGGTGTGTGGTTTAACTGTTTGAGCAATTAACAGAGAGATATTGTATGAAGCTCGAAGTCCTCATTCGTCTTGCTTAGCAGCCATCGAAAAAAGTTTCAATACACTTGGCTGAACATTATGCTTCTTTTCCAGATCTTGAAAGTAGGCTACATTTTTGTCCTTCTTATCTTGATGCATTTTATTCAAATGATCTTGAAGTCTTGAAGGCTTCATCGCTTCGTTTGAAAATGTTTTTGAACAAAAAAGACACAATGGCAAAGATGGGTTTATCGAATTTTCTATGAATCCATATTTAATATATTCTGCACTGTATTGCCGTTTCTTCTTTTTTGCTTCCGACATAGCTTTGTTTTCAAAAATATGTAAATAAAGTGTTGAACTTAAATACTTGTTTAAAGATAATGCGCGATAACACTAATGAAAATATAAGAAAAATTAAGAGCTTTTATATAGGATTTAAATACAGCAAGTACCGACAAGAATAAGACAAACACGCACAAACTCGTTTATCTCTTCGACGCTCAATCGTACTGAGCAAGTTATGACAAGTATCGATGAACCAGTCAATTGCTACCGGATTGCTCCAATAGCGTTATTTAACAGAAACTTGTTACAACTTGATCGAGTACGGCGAGCGGGCTATCCTACGAAATCTATGTTAAGTATTTTAAGTTTTTATACCATCATACAGGGTAGAAATATAAACTAATTATTCGTTATTGTGTAGTAGGTAGGCTTTAATTTTAGTGAAATTTAAAATATTAAGTAAATGAAATTACAAATCTACCATCGCCCTTTTAACCCACGTCAACGCCCACCATTTTTTCTGGGCGCTTTAACGCCCTTTCTAGGTCTCATACGCCCACAAGGGAGCGTTATCGCCAACTTTGAGAAAGACTGATTTAGCCAATATCAATTGCGTTTTGGTGTAAGTGGTTGAATAGAAATATGTGCGGTTGTATTGGGGATAGTCAAGTTACCTACGAACCCAGTACCACCAAAACTACCGAAATCGATAACCAACCAAAACTATACCACATAAAAGTTAATATATTAAGGAAAAATTCATATGAGTTTGAAGTAAGTAAATTTAGAGCACGATTATTTCAGAAACTTAATATTAACTTAATGAAATTTCTTTTAAAATATTAAAAATATTTACAATTTTTATATTTTATATTTGTTTTATTTTCAAATGTACTTTCAATAAATTTCCCAAAAATATCTTTTCTATTATAATTTATAATAACAAAATATTTTTTAAAATTTAAATTGCAAATATTGTTTTACCAACTTGTCTTTTCAATGATCGTTCAACATAAATAATGTTTGTTTCAATGAAGTAATTATTTATAGCGACAGTTTAACTAAAATGGCCGATGAAAGTGAAATTGATTTATATGACAATATGGAAGATAATTGGAAGGTAAACTTTCTCAACTTTCTTGTTGAAATCATTTAAACTTGTATGTATTTAGCGTGAAAGCTTGGATTTATACGATGATGTTGAAAGTCATTCAAACAGTGACAATCAAAGAGATGTAATCTTTATTTTAAAACAAAGAAATTTAGCGCATAATTAAGGTAAAATCATGCTCTCAAAATAATTACACTGGCAGAAGAGTAGCTACTTATGTTGGAAATTTGCGATGGGTATACACTTAATTTATTTAGCATAATCATTACACTTTTGTTAAGTGGACAACTGATCAAGATCTACTAGATGCTGTTAACAAACTGGATATTAAGGATGTCCTTGAAATTAAATTTCATGAAAACAGACAAAATGGACAATCTAAAGGGTAAAGTTAATATGATCTCAATCATTTTAATATATTTCCTTAGATTCTGTGTAATGGTTTTTGGTTCTGATAAATCTGCAAAAGAAGCAATGGAGAAATTGCCAAAAATAGAAATACATAGCTTAAATCCTATTGTAACATATTGCAACAAACAAAATTTGAATTATTTTGAACAAGCTGCAGGAGGATCGAGTGCTAATAGCACTAACAATAATAATGGTAACAAGCCAAAATCAGGTTTGTTTATTTACAAGTATGGAGAGTATTAAAAATAGTTAATAGAAACGTGAATTTAAAATGAATTAAATTAATTGATATAATCCTATTAAAGTATTTTTTATTGTTTATAGATTTATAATTAAAATGCTTTTTGAAATTTTAAAGAATTACTAAATTTGCAAATTTACAACTGTGATCGTTTTCTTTAACATTTCAAATTAATCTAAATTAAAAATTCGTTGGTATATTATGAAAAACTTACAGTAAATTAATTATAATATAACGTTGGTTATAGTTATATGAATGAAATATATGAATAAAATATAGTTATATTAAATGAAATTATAACACAATTAATTTGTCAAAGATTTTATGAAAATGTATACAATATGAATAATTATTGCAATATATGAAATATAAATTAATACACATTTTTTTAAATATTACATGGTCATAATTTTATCTTGTGATAGTACGTTTTTAAAAGTAAAATAAAAAAATTAAATATTAATTAATTTTCTTTCAAAAGATTAAGTCTTTTTAAGTGTCTGAAATTTTTAACGGTATTTTGTAAAAAAAAATATAAAAATTGTTATTTTTAGATGCAAATTTATCCTAACAATTAAAAAAATTTATCTAAGTTCATTTATTTCTTGAATTTGTAGATTGAAAACTAGCCAAGACAAACCGTGACCGTTTTATATTTAACTTTATTTAATAAATATTTTTTAATGTCATTCTATACGATTTATTTGTTTCTAGCTTATATGGGTATTCGGTACTATTTAAGAATCTTGATCCAGGCTGTATTAAAATATCACAATTTTTACTTTGAGATCAAGTTTAATAAATGGTGCAGACAAAAATCAAATAAGCTCGAAATCTATCCTGCTATAGAAATCACATAAAAAATTGCATTCTTATCCAAAAATCATTTAGAAATCAATTTGTGTCAGTAAAATTTTTTAAATATTCATCTATTAGATGAATTTTTAAAATAATGGTATTTAATTTTTCTTATTTTCAACTTGAATAAAGTTCGAAATAAATTTTCGTACCCTAAGTTATTTTATTTAAAGAAAATCACATTATAATGCTAATATCTATTTAAAATTAGAAATCCAATTTCAAACGAAGTATATTTATTAAATATAAATCATAATATATACACATACCTAAATTATTGTAATATAACTTTTTTGGGAAATTTGAAAACAATAAATTGGTTTCATAAAGTTCATTTCCTAATTTAGATATGAATCGAAGTAATAATTCATCAAATATGAGTAGTAATAACTGTAATAATAATAATAATAATCAAATGCAAATGGGTCCTATGCCTAACAATATGAGGTTTCCTGGGAATATGCCTATATCAGCTATTCCTGGATTAGGACAAAATCTGTTATTTAACCTCTCTCAATATACTCAGAACACAATGAATCGTGCACCAAATATGTTAATGCAGAATCCTATTAGTACACCTCTAAATGTTCCCACAGGTCAAATGAATATGTCACTTGCAGCTCAAAGGTTAATGCAACCAGGAATGATGATGCAACCAGGTACATTAAGGAAAATAATAGTATTGGTTTATTTTCATTAAATGTAGGTTTACCAATGACTGGTGCGGGAACTGGTCCTACGCCACATCTTAATCCAAATTTTTTCAATGCAGCTCAGCCTGGAGGCTTATTAAACAATTTAAATGTCACTAATCCGTCGTTAAATCAGTCCTCGTCGAATCAAAATCAGCAATTTGATGCATTTGGGAGGCCAATTTCAAACTCGTTTAGTTCATCCTGTAAATTATTTACAAAACCTGTGACATATTTATGTTTTGTATCGTACTAGCTGCAATTTCACCGAAACTATCTGACAGTGAATTCGAAGACATATTACAAAGAAATAAAACAGTATCATCTAGTGCTATAAATCGAGCAGTTCAAGACGCATCTGCCGGTGATTATGCCAGTGCTATCGAAACACTTGTAACTGCCATATCTTTAATAAAACAGTCCAAAATTGCATCAGATAGTCGATGTAAAGTTTTAATTAATTCACTTCAAGACACATTAACTGGTATAGAATCCAAATCCTATGGATCTAGGTAGTTTTTAAAAAGGGTTAAATTAAGTTTAGTTACTCTAATAGGAAAACAAGAAATCGCCGTAGGTCGTTTTCTGAGAGTAGTAGCGAATGTGATAGAGATGACTCTAATGAATATACTAGCAGACGAGTATTACGATCTCGATCACGAGATAGACATCGTCGATCAAGAGATTATGGGCGAACAAATGTTCAGCAGACTAGTGGTTCAGATTTTTTTTCGGGTATGGGATCAAGCAGCTCAACTGATCGCTACTCGAACAGATACCGGCATTAACATTTCAATCAATACGTGTCTCTTTGTACTGATTTTGCATTGTTTTAATATACACAACATCAAAAGAATGTAATTACCTATCCTCATACTTTTTAATAGGAGTTTAGAGGTCAGTTAAATGATTATAAATTAATTATATATTTCTATTTGTGTAACATAATTTGATTATGATTTAATGTATACGATTTGTTATGTTTTTGTGTTCTTTTTTATTTATTTGTAAGGCATTTATTAACCAAATTATTATATATTACATAATCAATTTTTTTATCATATGCTAAGATTATTTTGTAATTATATTTACTGCTTTGATTTTCTGATTTTATTGAGCATTTATTGTCAGTGTTTAAGATTTTTTTTGAAGGTTTTTTGTACTCATAAATTTTTCATTTATTAAACTAGGTTGCGCCAATTGTATTTCAGATTTTACATTAATATGATTATTTTTCATTTAGGACTATTCAGTGCTATATTGTACAATCGGATCTTGAATTATTATTCAAGATAATTTTGTTACTGTTTTGTTTGCATTAAATATATTTATTGTTAATGTTTTTATGAATTGTTCATGTAAATTAGAATTATTTTGTGACGAGTACTCAGGTTACTGTTTAGGCAGTTATTTTAAATAATGTGATTTTTAAATTTTATGTGTTGCATAATATCATATTTAAAATGCTTCTTAAACTTGTACTATTTTGATGCAAATATTGTTGAATTTATATTTGTAACAGAGAAATTATTTTTTAAAATAAATTTTAATGTCAATACAAATTTTTAATACAAGATTATATTTCATGAAGATAAAACATTAATCTGGATTAATAATTTTCCACTGTAATCGTTCTTTGGATGCCGAATTCTTCGATTTGAGAACAATATTTGGAATAGGCACATAGTCAGGAATTTTGAGATTTAAGTTTGAACAAACTTGATTCATAATAACATCAACTTTATGGTGTATTCTTAAGGTTGAATATTTATCTTGTTTCGTATCCTGTAAATTTACGATTACCAAATCAATAGGCTTTTCTAATTTTATTTTTTTGTTACGATTTGATTTTAAATTTACGATTGGAAGTGATCCAGCTGGTTCTATTTGCAGTGAAGTTCCCAGACACAATATTAAATCAGCTGCTCTAAAATATCATTATAATGATTTATTAAGTTAATATAGTTAATATTTACTTTGAATTATATTGAGCAAGCTCTAAATCAATATCAGGAAGGTTGTCTTCCCAATCTAAAATGGTATCGATTAACTTTCCCCTAAAAATATTTTAAAATTTAATAGAATATTATTTTTACCTGCAACTGCCTTTTTGCTTGGTTCTAGTGCATATATTTCCAGTAAATTTTCTACCCATTGTATTGACAGCAGTTTTTCTAATGTATTGAGTATGACAAGTCGAACATTCTTCTATAAACATATCTCCGTGTAAAATAGACAATTTATTTCTTGGAAATCCAGATCGAAGATGTAAACCGTCAACATTTTGCGTAACGAGAAAATTAAGATAGCCTAGATTGAAAATGATTTAAACTTAAATTTGACAAATATGAATGAAATAGTTTTTGAAAATTGGTTAAAAACTCAATAGAAAATTGTAATCTTCGATCAATAATCGACAAAAATATCAAACTAAAGATGTTATATAAAATAGTATATCTTCTCGTGTCAACATGAGTATAATTTCCACCGTTACTCACGTACTTTATATAATTCAATCAAATTGAACTAAATTTAGAAAGTAAAAGATTAAAAGTATACCCGCTGCTTCTAACGCATTTAGGCACATATGAGTAAGAGAAGGTTTTGCATTATCAAAAGTTGTATTCGATGCTGCTAATTCTAAACCCTTTTCTTCTAAAGTCCATACACCTAAATTATTATAATGAATATAATAATTTATTATAATGAATACAAAATATTGTTATAATGAATACAAAAAATATCAAAAATACCATTAGGTCCTCTAAAATCAGGAATGCCTACACTCGTACTTATACCTGCTCCTGTAAAAACTACAAAGTGCTTTGAATTTCGAATTAAGTTCGATAATTTTAAAGCTTTTTCCATTATTTGATCTTCTGTATCATACTTCTCAGGCGCCCCACACTTTCCTTTATCAGGATAGTGAGATAAACCACTAGCATAATTGATAGACATTAAATATTCTGCTATTAACAACGATTAATATTAATAAAATGCATTTATAAGAATATTATAAATAATGTAATTAATAGATAATTTTAGAAAGTTTCCAATTTTCAAATAATACAATATAAAAGGCTTTTTAAAAAAATTGCCAGTTTAATAAATTATTAAAACAATTATAAATATTTAGTAATTAAAATAGTCACAATTTTTAAAATAGAAGTTAAAAATATAATACAATAGAAATCAATAGAACTATTAAAATTTTGGATATTTTATCGAAAGGATATATATGAATTTTCGTTGGTTCATCAGTTATAGTTAGACGGTATACATTGTGTAACTACAGTAGTGTTAGTAATTATTGCACCAACTCTGTAAAGTTACAAAAATATTAATAGAGTAAAACTGCATGTGGAATTCTTAAAGAAAATATATATAATTAGAACATTTAATTTTGTAGATTGAGCTAAAACTGAGATCTAAAGCCAATTGTTTAAACTCGCCAGTAACACAAAAAATAAACGAAACACAAAGTTTACTAAAAGTTAAAATATAAAAACATCAATTAAACACTCAAACATACAACATAAATTAAGAACATAATGTTGGACTAAAACTAGGATAAAAACTTAGATGATTAATGTTATCTTTACCCATTGGAAACAGATTACAAAGAAACTACAACAAGTTCAATTAAATTGTACGAAAACAAACACTAAATAAGCAAAACTAAAAATCATGCAAAAGAAGAACAAATAAACATGAAAAAATAAACTAAAATAATAACAAATTCATCAATTATAGGGTTGCCGCTTTAAGGACTGTTCATATTTTTAAAGATTGCTGATTAATTCTTCGTCAACTTTTCTATAAACACCTCGATGACTTTTGTCTTTGTCCCCTCTTTGGCAACAATCACATTAGTGATGTACACATCAGTCAAAAATCAATATGTAGGGTCATAGCCCCTGTATGGAACTGCACTTCATTTCTTTGTGCTTCTTCAATATCTTTGCTTGCATAGAAACCTAGTTATGCCATTTTATTTAAAGATGTAAAGTTCACCAAATATTCTAGATTGATTAATTTCAATTTATCTGGAGTTCTAACTCCTCGGACATGGCCCCCACATGGGGAGGCTGACAAGGCTCTAGCCCTAGGGCCCGGGATTAATGGTTCTCGTCATGGCAGGTCGGTTAGCTAAATGAGATGAACATAAGACAGAAAGAAACTTATTAAATATTAACTTTTGTTTTGTACATATCAACTAAAATTAATTACTGCATTTTGCTATAGGCACATTATATTATTCCGCTAATCCTCTCATCATCTTGTTGTTGATTTATCTCCATTCCGACATTAATATATGCCGTATTGCCGATGGAAAACACTTGTCTGTATTGGTACATTTAAAAAACATTCAATCGTATTTTGATTTAAAGCTCAAATTTGCAAATACAATTAAAAACGCTGCATGCGACAGCAAGCGAGTTCCGGTCTGGAGGTGTGTTTGAACTTCGTCAGAACATGCATCAACATGATGATGCAGGTAAAGAAGTTATATTTCTCTTTTATTTGTACAAACATGTTTTTTTATTTATAGAGAAGCCTATTCCAATGTACCAGCTAGTGATTTTTAATGTTTGTTTGTTTTTATAATTTGACCACTTTTCGGATGATGCTTTATTATTGCTTGCTGACAAAAAAATTATACCGTTCTATTTTATTTCGCCGAAAACACGCTGTATAAAAAGGTATAAAAATTCTAAGCAAAAATCTTCATTCTTGCAGTAACTGCCCTGCTGGTTGGTTGATAATTTTGATTAGCTTCTATTGTGAAATTTGTGTATTTTTTAGGCAATTGCAATGACCAAGTACCCACTATAGTTGAAAACTTGAAATTAAAATAAATTAATTGTCTGATTTAATTTATAAACACAAATCTGGCGCTCAGACGAGGAAACAAAAAACTGAGAAAGAATCAAAAGCATCACAAGGTCGTCAGTTCATAACAAAATTTTTCAAAGAAAAGAACTTCGAGACTCAATTTCTACGGAATAATAGTAGATGCAACACCGGATATTTCTGACAATAAACAGAACGTCCTAAATCGTATTTTCCAATCGACACTAACTGGCAATTCATTCGTACATTTTTCATATTTCATTATTTTTACAGTCACTTCCTTGCATTTATAACTGTACAAAGCTTCTCCGAAGATTCTCGCAAACACACCATTTTCTGATATTAACATGGGTTCAATCCAAATTTCGATTGCCATTCGATTCCGAAGTATTTCTTAATTTAATTTACAATCATTTAGGATCATTTCTCGATAGATATTCTCCATTGTGTTTTGACTATAATGAAATAAGTAATCAATTTTATTGTTAAAATAATGAGTTAGTTTAATATCACTTGTATGAATTCTAGTTTTAGCTTCACGTACCATCACTGTTAATACGAAAACGCCTCTGTAATTGGTGGCGTATACTGTTTGCTCACATTTATTGGTAACTTCTTTATTTATAAAACGCATGGCATCCATCGGCAATGTTGACATTAACACAGTCGCTGTTTTTCTTGTCCACACAGGCGTCGATCTGATTGTAACATTTCCTCCATAATTCACATTAATATTATCTGGTCTTTCTCGAAATTGCTCTCCACTAATTTCTTTGAAAATCATAGTCTTTAAATGCACTAAGTTACACATATTGGTTTTTACCTCATAAACAAGAATTGATTGTCTAGTTTGACAACTATTTTGCTTCATATTACAAAATAAATAAGTTTGTAACTTCCCTGTATCATCATCGAAAGCTCCTTCAAAATCTCTCGATTCTGTTAAATATTTCTCAATCACTACAGCCCTTTGAATAATTTTACCACTGACTTTGTATAGTTCTCCTTCACAATCTCCGTCTTGTTTCATGATTCCCTTTATAAACACCGTCTCTCTCGTTCTATGATTTATTTTTGCCTTCAGTTTAATTACCAGGATAATTTTTAACTCTTCATTTTGAAATGCCGCTAAACAATTTCCTGGCATAACTTTCACTAGCCTTGGAATCGTATACATCTTTATCAATGAAGTGTGGCTCCACTTTCCACAGTAAAATACAAACGTAGAACGTTTTTAACTATACATTCTCGAACTTTCGTCTTAAATAAGATTCTTGATATACATGATATTTTATATCTTTCTCAATCTTTAGTTTTCTCGGATATGTATCTGAACATTCTGACATATCGACACCGAATAAATCTTTCCCATTTCCGTTTTTGAACAATCATATGCAATCAAACAGGTTGTTTGAGTAATTATTGCGCACAAGATTATTATCATAAACATTGCCCATGAAAATATCATTGTTTCTCTAATCTCTAGGCTAACTCTCCCGTTTAACAATTTATGGGGTACACTAATTTCGATATTTTAATTTATCGTAAGCACTTTAATCAGTTTCAATCATTCTTTTTCACCCAATTCATTAAATATTCATTTAAAGCTCGAGCTGCTGTATCTATCAAAACTTCTAATTCATCTGATTCCATAATCTTATGAGCCCCTATTTCTAGAACTGCATGAGTTAAGCTTGTTACTATTACTTCTTTATCATTTCCATTTTTCGTCAAAGTTTTAATCACCTATCTATCACAAAACTCATCATTTTCACCAATTCTCTGCATAACACTAGGAAGTTTCATATTCATTTCATTCACTGTGATGTTAACGGGTATCCGGATCTTGCAAAAAAATTTCGAGAGACATGACCTTTCCTTCCACAATTATAGCATTATATATTACTGTAATGTATTGTAATTATTTATTTTTCTTGGTTTTGTTAACCGTATGTTATAAATGTAAATTACAATTCTTCACGTCGTACGTGGCGAAGGTTTTTATTTTATGTTTGTAAAAAAAACAAACTATATAGTGATAATTTACCATAGTAAATTATCACTATAGGAAAAAATTGAATTTAAAAAAATCTATAACAACAAATTAAAAATTATCAAAACAAGAAACAGGTATTTCCCGTGAAATCTTTTCTGCTATTAAACAAGGAATTAAGTAAATTGGGAAATTTCAAGATCCAACAGTTATAATTCGGAAGCTCTCCCAACGACTACTCAAAGGATTGGATCAAATACTCGTATAATCTCGAACCATACACTTACTTTTTCATATCCCATTATTATTCGAACTTAAAAAGCTTACTCCAAGATTAATCACTGAAGAAAAGCTATATTGTCAGAAGTAACCTTATATTGGTTTTTAGTTAATAAAAATTTTAAAGTGTTATAATAATTGTTGTATATTAATTTGATTTTCTTTTTTTTTGTACTATTCGCGTCAAAACAAAACACAGCCTGCACCCCGATTGTCCCGCCACATTTTTTTTATCGGTGACTCTTTCGGGCTCATCAATTTTCCTTATTGCATTAAATAACAATAAAAATAACATTATTACCTAACAATTACCATTGTTTCTTTAATTACTGGTATTCGTTCTGCAAAAACCTTTCTCGCAATTACTTTTCAACTATTCTGGCCGCATTCTTTTTGGGCTACCTACTCATTATTTTTGAACCAACATTGGCTATTACTATGTCCTTTTCTTTGACAATAATCACACTTGACTGGGATAGGGCTCCTTCGAATATTATTTTTAGACCAGCATTGATTCACATGATGGCCCATTTTCTGGTAATGACTACATTGAACTGATCTTGCTCTTTCCTCATTTGGACTGGCTGTTGACTTTCTTGGTTCAAATTTCACTCTGAACTTGGGAGATGGACTGGTTGACCTTTGGACCAAGTTATCACTGACTGGGGTTATTAATCTATCTCTTGGCTCACTGATAGCTGCAAATGATTCCGCCTTTGATTGAGTCGTTTTGAGGTTCATTTCGAATCTCATGGCTTTTCTAATTAAGCCATCAAAATTTGCAAAATCCACGAAACATAAAGCTTTTTTGATTTCTTTTTTGACTCCTGTCACGAATTGATCTTGGAGTAATTCTTTAACTTGCTTTGCACTTCTTCTTGATCTGGTTTCACTTCAAACGCTTTCTCTAAGAGTAATTAAATGATATGTAGACTCACTTATCGATTCATCTGGCTTTTACACTCGGCTATAAAACTTCTGACGCATCATCCTCTTTATATCTCCTCCGATCAGCTTGGCTGCTAGTGCATCTTTCAATCTTGACCAATCCTTTGCTATGGGTCGTTTATCGATCTGCTGCCATGCTTCTCATGCTGCTCCTTTCAGGTATAACGGTAATCTTTGCAACATTATCGATTGGCTCCATCCATAGACTGTCACATACATATAATAATCAGACATGAAGTCGACAAATTCCAGCGGATCTCCACCGTACTGATCTACAGGTAGTTTTTGACAACTCGCATAATCATTGCCTTCCTTGCCGTTGCCCATCGTGGACACAGGTGTTTCGTCATTGTTATTTAACAATTAGCATAACAATTAGCTTGTCTTATTATATTATCTACTAGTTTTTGGCTTCTCAATTTATAAAATGATCGGGTCAACACAGGTTTCACTCGTCTAAAATTTAAAGTTTTACAATTACAAAATTTACTTTTCGTTTTTAATTTGACTTTTCAAAAATCAATTTCCACAATTTTTATTTTCCACTTCGCTTTAATAATAAATCACCACTTTAATAATCCTTCGATAATATTCACCACTTTTAAATAACTTTTTTTTACTTCAATATGTATTTTTTTGGTTTACCACTTTACAATACTTTCGCAATCTCAACAAATTTTTCACTGACTTTATCACTTCTGTATTATTCGATATTTCAATCAAATATTGTCACAATTTCAACAAATTTCCACTGACTTTTGATCACATCAGGCTCACCAAAATGTTGGGTATTTGTGCAAGTCGGTATCACTGTCTGACTCCTTCGTGTCATTTGAAAATAAGTTAAACACCCAACGCAAAATCTTTATTCGAGATTAATACAATTACACTTTTGTTACACTGTTTATTGATTCCACTACACTTGATACAACCCCTTTTTGCACCTTTCAACACTACTGGAAATCTTTCGTAGGGATGAATCTTCCAATGGGAGATAACCATTTCTGGTACGTTCAATTTAAATTATTCACTTAACACTAACTTCAAGGTTTTCTTTGTTCTTCTCGCTAAATTTTTCGTTTCCTTTTCTTCGACCATCTGCCGGCTTGTTCACTTCTGAGGTCTCCTTTAATACTGTTCATTTGAAGCCAATTATCTAGAAAATTGCTCTAAATTATTTCCCTGAGACCCAAAATCAATATTTGAGGTATTTTAATTAGTTTGCCTTTGATTAAGGATCAAAATATTCCTTCTGTTATCTTGTTGTTCGGGTCTCACTGCGCATCAAGTTTCTACAGCGCTCGGGTTTCCCATTGGCTCGGGTTTTCCATTACCGATTAATTAATTTTTTTTTTCGCATTAACTTTCCTTTGTGAACACCTTATTAAATTTTTATTATAATTTCTGAACTCGTTTATCAATTTGGCGTTCAACCATACCCGATACCGCCGTTCAATATTGATTTTTGATTTAAATTAATTTTGCACTTTTATTGATTTTACCATTATTTGTTATGCTTTCCTTTTATATATGAATTTTTGGTTTTTGCGCTAACCTCAACAGTATACATTATATAACATTGAAGATACAACATATAACAAAAACACAGCACACATTTTAAAGATCTTTAAATTGATTTTAAAAAAACAAACGAAGTACTATTTGGATATCGAATAATTTAAGAATTTCAATAACTTGGTAAATTTTGTTTTAAATAAAATTTAATATCACAATAATTAGTTTTGTTTTTATACAAGATTACCAGTGCACATTGAGATCCCGATTAATTTCGAGATGTCAACATAGTTGTTTAGAAGAATGAATAAAGAAGATCAGGTTGTCAAATAGCTTTTTGGCGACGGTTTATTATACTCATCCCAAAAAAAATAATTAATTAATAAATAAATCAATTAAATAATCATTTTATTTTAAACCTTAGAAATGCAAAATTATCCTGACTTATACACAATTTTTCAAAATAGCTCTGATAAATTGGAATGTATTGAATACTTTCAGAGAAAAAACGTTTTTAAAAGTAATTTTAATTGTTTTTGTGGTCAACAAATGACTTTAATAAAAAGAAATAATATTACAGATGGATATACTTATAGATGTCTAAGAAAATGCTCTTCCTGCAGTGTAAGGAAAAATTCTTTTTTTGAGAAATCAAAGCTGCCGCTTTCTACATTGCTTCTTTTGACATATTTTTGGGTATTGGGGGTGCCTAGCAATAAAATTTTAACAATGTTAAAGTTATCAAAAAAAACTTTGGCAGATTGAAATAATTTCTTTTCAGAAATTTGTTTGACATCTTTGCTAAATTTAAATAACGATGATCTCATGATTGGGGGAGAAGGAGTAAACTCTTATCTCCAAAAAAACCAAATATAACAGAGGTCGGAGATACAGGGAAGTTTGATTGATGGGCGGTATTGACAGAGTTTCAAAAAAATTGTTTGCGAGAGTTGTTGAAAGAAGAGATCGTGAAACTCTTGTTCCTTTAATCACAAGATTTATATGATTAGGCTCTATTATTCACTCTGATATGTGGCGTGGATATATTACCGAAACCTTCAATCTCGGAAATTTACCTGGATTAAAATACACACAGCATGCTGTTAATCACAAATTGGAATATGTTAACCAAGAAACTGGTGTTCATACCAACACTATTGAAGGATTATGGGGTAATTTAAAGACTGATTTAAGAAGTAGAAGAGGAATGTCATTTACCGAAAAAATGGCTTTTATTGATTTTAAATGTGGTTATCAAGGCAAAATACAATAGAAAATCATTTATTAGATGTTTTTGTACGCAATTTCTGCCATAAAATAAATGATTATTTAATTGATTTATTTATTATTTAATTATTTTTATTTGGGATGCGTATAGTAAACCGTCGCGTTTTTTTTAAAATAAAATTTAATTATTAATTTTTAAGGATTATTTATTGAAAAGATTTCATCATTATCAAATACAGTTAAATGATGGCAAAAATAGAACCTTAAATAGAAAAGAAAGTTTTAATTTCTAAAATCTAACTTACTCAAATTTTATTCCTCAACGAACATTAGTAAAGATGATGTTATTGGAAAGTGAATTCCCAATTTGGAAGACTCAATTGAGAGAAAGAATATTCCCAATGATAAAGTCAAGTTAAAGTTAAAGAATTTGTTAAAAATGCATTTTTGAATAAAAATCTTGACGATTCAATTAAGATGAACCACTCTGATTGCATAATAATGTTGGGTCTTAGGGGTGTGTCATTTTAATTTTAAATGTGTTAGGGGAATTTATAAATTTTGAATCGACTCCTTCCTAACGCCCTCATGATTATTGTACTTTAGACCATCTGTATACCCATGGTAATAGCCATGTTGGTGCTGTATACAATGGTTGAAAATCCATGAGCACGTGAGCTCTATTAATAAAACTATTCCTCACGATATTTTCATTTTCGAGTTCTGGACTGCCGACAAAAGGTCTTACATCATTATTCACTATCTATGCTGTTGTTAGATTATTTGTGGTCCTCAATTACGGGTATTTCCAATTGTTCTTTTCTAAAGTTTTGCGCAGAATCCGCCCTTATTTTCCTATTAATAAATGTTACTAGGTATTTTCCTTAATATTTATGAATATTTAACTTATCTTCCAAAAATTTGAGCCGGGATCGGCCCTTATTTCCAAGGTAATCCACACTTCCCATAATATTTAAATTATTCTTCAAAAAATTTCTAATTCTAACCTATGTTCCAATAGAAATACTTATGGTGACGAACCACTGGAGAAGCCCCCACGTTATGGCCCGATCAATCCATGTGAATCTGAAAAGCCAGTCGACCTACCCGCAAGAGGAACAACTAGTGTCCCTTAAGCTGTGGCCTACTGTTTCCCAGCTCCACTGTAACTATCTTTTATAAGTAATAAACATAGCAATTGAACCCAATAAAAAAGATAGAAAAAAGATTATTCAAAACTTAAAAATTAAATGAAAACTAAACAATTAAAAATAACAACAAAAAAAAATTCAACTAAACTCAATTGAATATAAAATTTATTTAGCTTAAAACATTACATAAAAATTTCATATTAAAATAAAATTACCAAATCCAATCCATGATGGCATAAAATCGAAAAAAAACTGAGAGCATGTGTTTACCGTCAATGTAATGGTTACACTATTTGAAATAACAAGTTGTGGTGTTGAAAAAGCTAGTTCTTTAACTGAATTTTCAATCAGGATTCTCTGCCACTATATCCAATCAGAATGCAGTAAATTGGAATTACTTTTGCATGCACGCATGAGTGTGTGTAATTGTTTATTTTTTTAAATTTAATTGATTTAATTAATTATTTAATTTAATTTTTATTAATTTAATTTTATAAAATTTTAATTTAAATACTTTTAGCTAATTTTATTTTAATTTTTATTAATTTTAACCATTTAATTCTATAAACTTTATAATTTACACGATGTTAACTAATTTTATTTTAATTTTTATTATTTTTAACGATTTAATTTTATAGTTTAAATAATTTTCAACTAATTTTATTTTACATTTTATTATTTTTTCCATAGAAATTTTTAGTTTCAATTTTTAAATTTATTCATCTCTTTATTTTATTTCCTTTAATTTTTAAATAAATTTTCCTGTTCCTTTCCTTAAAGTATGTACTCGTTCTCATAGCTCCTTCATATGCAAACACGAGCCATAACATCACTATTAAATTCGATTATGATCCTTCGCATGTAAATACAACCAATAATCCTTATTAAAATTTCTTTTCATATTCTTAAATTATTTGATTATCAATTATTATTTTATTTTCTAGGGGGCAGATTTTCAGAATGCGTTATTTTTTTAATTGTGATGGTGATTGCAACTTATTGCGTTCCTTAATTTTATTATACATGTTTTATTTCCTCAATGTGTTATGAACTTTATTTTGAATTATTGGGTGTATGATCATTGATTTTAATTCAACTTGCTGCGGGATTTACGCTAGGTATTTCCGATTCATTAAAACAAACTCTCATTTTTGGGTTCTAGCTCAACAAATCACTCGGGGACCCGTTAAAATTGCGTCCCGTAATTCTGTTAAACATATGACTTTTTCAGCTCATGGCCTATTACATTTCCATTAACTTGTAAACACACTATAATAGTTTAAGACAAGCTAGAATCCAATTATCAGAAAAAAGTCTAAGCTAAAATTCAAGCAGTTGTCACATACAGTGACTGGTTATAATACGCACAAATACTGATATCGTGTTTAAGTTCAAGTATAAGTCACATGCAAAAGTTTTATTTCTGGATCAATTCATCGGTTCGTTGTCTCTCTTCTCGTTTCTGGGTTCGGTTTTCAATCTTTCG
Source organism: Schmidtea polychroa (assembly GCA_959609185.1). NCBI lineage: Eukaryota > Metazoa > Platyhelminthes > Tricladida > Dugesiidae > Schmidtea > Schmidtea polychroa. The sequence continues at coordinate 121,370 of CAUHTR010008197.1, read as the reverse complement.
GCTTGGTTGTTTAGGCCTGTTTGATTCCTATTAGGTTCTATCCCAACAATAATATCCGATTTAGTAGTAATTTTGACTCCAGTTAAGGAACTTTATCGATGAGAGATAACTTTAATTACAGCTGTCATTGCATTAGAGTTCATATTGACCAAATATAACAACATCATTCATATATTTGACAATAATTTTATGCTGCCTTGAGCAATTGCTTCATATCCTTTAAGGAACATTTACCGAGAAACAATATTTAGTTAAAAAGGCACTGCATTAAATGCACTTTAAAATATGGATTAGTGTAAATTTTATATTTTGCTAAAAATTTTATTTTCATTGAAATAAGATTACTTTTTTGTTATGAAAAGTAAATTGTTTTGTTTGTTTAAAAAAGTAAATAATGTCTAAAAGTTTGAATGGCTTTGTAAAATAAAACTAACATTGTTGCTGACTAGATTGATAAAAATATTATATTTTCACTGTATAATTTTTAATTCAATGACAATTAAATTTATTAATGAATCATGGAATAAAATCGAATTTTCTCAATATAAAAGTATCTTAAATAATTTTAAATATTAACTTTATTTTATATTTTTACACTTTAGCATTCACATAAAAGTATATTATTGTAATTTATTATTGTCTTTGTACATTTGGCCTAATAATTCATTTTTATGCAAAACAATGTTAAATTTGTTAACCGCAATGGCAGTCTGTTGCAGTTTACGTGTCGAATATTTTAGTCTGCCGATTCCTTCATTTTAGTGTTTAAACTAAGTAGATTTTTGGACAAATTCCTGCAAATGGATATACACCACCAGTTTTAGAAGCCCAGTATAAATATTTAGAAGAACCCAAAAAAAATGTTTGCGTCTTAGGCCCGGTTTTTTGTAATCGCACCATTTATTTAATCGCATATTATTTAATGATTCCATTGGGTTACAATGACAGGCACATATCCTAAAATCTATTATGTTCATGGATAGGGAAAAATATTCAAATGACTTAATTTCTACAGTTAAACACACACATAGCGTAAAATTTGATTTTATGCCCAAATAAACGTGAATTATGATCAGAATGCGCAAAAAATGCACGCAGTTATAGCCCCAAGTTGAGTAAAAATTAAAACAAGTAAAAACACCAAATAAACACATAAAAGGAGACTGCACAACATCAAAATGAGGAAACAAAAGTAAAGTAAATAACAAAAGCAAGAAGTATTGCACGAAACAAACGAATACACCATAAATAAATATCCAGATGTAGGAAAATTCGAATTCATGGCGATAAAAAAAAATAGAATCTAGAAATAAAAAGATTTCATCAAAAATAGCATAAGAAGTAAATTAGAAATTAAAATTATAATAAAAATTATAAAAAAATACTAGAATATTCTATGCCAGGGATGGCCAACAAGTCGATCGCGGAGCTATTTCCGGTCGATCTCAAAGTATTTGAAAGGTATGCTACAGTTCTACAGTAAAAACATAATATTAAAAAAAACTTCAAATTTTTTTTAAATTCTAAAAAAGAATTATGTTTAAACCTAATTCGGTATTTATAATTTGAAAATAATTGAAAATTTAACAGAATTTCCGCTAAATTTGAATCTCGTTAGTTTTTAGATTTTATCTATTTCTGTTTCGGCCGCATATGGAAACGAAGTGGAAAAATAATTGAAATAATTATTACTGGTATTTAGTTAAAATTTTAATCTAAGTAGGCTTTGTTGAAAAATATAACACATTTGAATTTGTTTGCTATTTCCATACAGTTTAAATTTCGACTGATAGTAAGTCGGCCATTAAGTGCTAATCAGTAATAAAATAAATTCTAGTTATTTTAAACTGCTCTTATTATGAGTGCAGTAAAGAAAGTGAAAACCTATCATTTTAATGAAGCATGGGAGCTTGTTTATTTTTTTATAATGATGGAAGGAAAATGATGTTGTCTAATATGCAAAAAGTGTGTAGCTTTATTCAAAAAAGGAAATTTGGAACGGCATTTCATCTCGATTCATGGAAAATATCAAACATATTACCCACTTAATACTGCTATTAGAAAACATAAGTTGAACGCGCTTAAATCAGTATTATCAGCCCAACAATATATGTTCAAGAATGTTATTTTACGATCAAAAGCTGTAACTGTCGCTTCGTTTAAAAAAAATGTAAATCCTTCTCTGATGGTGAATTTTTAAAATCCGCGTTCTCAGAAATATCAGACACGCTTTTTGATGATTTGAAGAATAAAACTGAAATTAAAACTGCTATTCAGAATTTACAGCTTTCAAGAAATACTTTAATGCGCCGAGTTGAGAAGATGAGTGAAAATATCAGAGAATAAATAGATACAGATATTAATAAGTGTGTATGTTTATCTTTGCAAATTGATGAATCAACAGATGTAAGTGATACAGCCCATTTGCTGGTGTTTATTCGTATAGTATTTGATGATTTTACTGGTAAGGAAGAGCTACTGGGCATGATTTCTTTGAAAGCGAGAACCATAAATGTAGATTTATTCGAAGCATTTTAAGAATTTCTAAATAAGTTTAAAATACTAATATATAAGCTAGTATCCATTACAACCGATGGAGCCAAATCAATGGCTGGTCATATTAACGGATTTATCGCACTGTTTTTAGAAACTCTGACGATTTTCTTGATTTTTTGAGCTATCATTGCATAATCTATCAACAGGTATTAGCAAGCAAAAGATTGAATACAAAAAGTATTATGGACATAAAATTTAAAATAGTCAATTCGATCCGAGGGAAATCTCTACAAAGACGAATTTTTCAATGAGAACTTGATGACGGACAGCCCGACTTATTGTTGCACACTGATGTGAGATGGCTAAGCCACAGTAAAATTTTTCAGAGATTTCGCGATCTGCTGAGTGAAATTTTAAATTTTCTTCAACAAAAAAATTATGAATACCATCAAGTTGCACGATGAAAATTGGCTATCTGATATCGCTTTCCATACAGATTTTCCAAGTATATTAAGTACTTTAAATTTAAAATTACAGGGGAAAAATAAAACGTTATGTGACATGATCAGTATTGTTAATGCATTTGAAAATGGATCTGCGATGTTCATTATTGATCTTCAAGAGCACAACTTTGACTACTTTGCTAATCTGACGGATCATTTGATAAAATATCCTAATTTCACGTGCAATATTGAAAAGTACAGAGTAGAAATGGAAGTTGTTATTGAAGATTTTGACATCAGAGTCAGTGATTTTAGAAAAGTCGAAGACATTGTTCAGTATCTTTCGTTTCCATTTAGATCTGATTTAAATTCAAAATCTATTGCGGAAAAAGTTGCTGAAATTTTCCAGTTTGAAAAAGATGTCATTCAGAAAGAAATTTTGCCAATGCATGCTGATGTATTTCTTAAAGAAGAAGTAAATTTCTGGGAGTACGTTTGTTGAGAGAAGTATTCAAACATACAAAAGTGCTGTGAATATATCCATTCATGTTTTGGATCCATTTATTTATGTGAATCCACCTTTTCTTATTTAAAGCAGACAAAAACGAAACATCGTTCCTGTATTACAGACTTGCACACAGCAGATTCATTAAGACAGTCATTGTCAAATTACACTCCTTGATTTAAAAAAAATTAGTAGAAGGTAAGATTACACAAGTAATAGTTTTTAATTCTTTCTATTTCTGTTCACGTTCTTATTATTGAACATTTAATTGAGTTATTTGTTTTGTTTTTACTTTTTTACATTAATTTAATAATGTTTTTTTAATTAAAATTTCTTCATTTGTCCAATTTGCGGAACATAGTACCGCTTCACCTTTATCGATGTATAATGGCATTAACCTCAATCTTTCTATTCTTCATATATTTCAGTGTTATCCGTTCACATAATGAAAATATCAGATCACATTTCAAAATTAAAAAGAGAAAAACCAAATTAATGTTCTGGACCAATATCAAGATTGGTATCGAGTTTAATGCTTCAAAATCTTCCTTATGCACCGATTTTACATTTAGTTATGGCTACTTGTTTGATTTTGCCAATTTCAGTCTTGGAAATGGAACAAATACGAAACGAAGCCTTTACTTCAGATTGCAACGATCTCCATTCAAAACTCCAAAATTACACCATTGGTGAATATATTTTAAATATATCTATTAGTCTTTTGTTCCTACAATCCAAGGCTTAATACTTGACCTATAAACAAATGACAGCCTGCTAATGTTGTAATTATGAAGACACTGTACTTCATTACGTGGATGCACTTGAAATACAGTGTAATTCTTGAGTAGGTTCTTTCGTATATATAGGGTTGCGCGGAAAGTCCTTTCAGTTTTTTTCATAAATGACGTTAAGGTTTTGTCTGTATGTATAAGTGCAATAGAAGTCAAAATGTATAATGTTTTCATATTTTAGACTGTTGTTTATTTTCTGTAAAAATTTCAAGTTTATTGATTGGATTAATTTTGAACAGATTAATTTTAAAAATGAAAAATCAAAGTGAACGTTTTTGACATATTTTACTTTATTATATTATTGCTCTGTAGACCTATTGAAATTGATGAGAATCTGATTGAATCTGACCGACACATCAATATATACTAGATTAAAATTTTCTCTTTGTGCAAAATAAGTGTCATTATATTTTATTGTAAAACATCGAAAGGACTTGTAATTTTGTAAAATTGCCTGTAAAATAGATTCTGTAAAAACTGTTTCATTAATTTAGTTTTCTCTAATAATATTTCTATACTTATCTCATTTACATTAATATGATCATTTGAATATTTAGCCATAAACATTAATTTTTTTTGTTTTTTCATTATTGGCCACAATATAGGGTTGCCACATGTTGAGAGGCTCAAAGTAGGACAAATCAATAACCACAGTAGTACGTAGGACAAATATCCAAATTGTAGGATTGTCCTACCGAAAGTTTGTTCTTGAGAATCATTACATTTTTTGAGCCATTTATACTCCCGTAGCCAGCTATCATTAAAATAACATTTCCTTTTTTTTGTTGTAATGTTCATTTTAGCAGTAAGTTGATATTCTAAATAATATTTAAAATAATTTCAATTCTTTATTTAATACTTAATATTAAAAAATTAAACATTGATTTACACTTACCTATTCATTGAATAAATTTTGTTTTTAACTTTATTAAACTGATTTTAACAAATCTTTAATAAAACTGATTTTATAAAAATAAATAAAATCAAATATATACAAACAACTTTAAAAAAATTTTTAGAAATATTTTAATCTAGATGCCTTTGCTTTGAATTTTAACGAGAAGACTTTTCTCGTTAAAATTTTTTCTCGTTAAATTTACAGGGAAAATCGTTCAAAGTTGGACAATTTCCCTTTCATGTATTACGTAGGACAAATATTCAAATTGTATGATTGTCCTACCGAAAGTAGGACGTGTGGCAACTCCAACACAATAAATACCTTTAATGAATTTTGTCTCTTTGACATTCTGACGCACATAAACAAATATTACGAAATAAAAGTTTTCTTTGACTGTAATCATAATTAAATTTAACCTTAACATACGCACCTGATCCAAACTACTGAAAATCCGACTAATTACTCAATATCTGGTATAACATATAATTTTACGAGTTGAAAATAATCGTGTTGACCTAGAAATCGTCTATATGCTTATATGTGAAAATTTCATAACGCCAGACCTGAAAGTTCAAAAGATTTTGCCGATTCAGGTTTGCACATCCATACAAACACATTCAGTTTTATTTATAAGATATATATAAAAAAATCAAATGGCGAAAATTTTCATAAATAAAAACAAATTAAACGCATACTTCATAAAAATTATTTACATATTTTCAATGACACTTAAAAATAATTTTTAAATTTCAAGTATTAATGTGACAATTTTTATTAAGAGTGAAATTCATTTCATTAATTGACAATGAAAATTGACATCCACACTCACATTTTACCAAATCAGTGGCCTGATCTAGAAAAGGTTTGAGCTTGTGAAATACTTCTTTGAAATAATGAATTCCCTTTAGAAATACGGATATCACGGTTGGTTGAAAATAAAGCACGATGAAAAAACAAGTTCGGCATCTCTTTATAAAGACACAGGAGAATTTTTTCGATTAATTAAACCAAATTGCTGGGACCTTGAGAGACGAATTGAAGAAATGTCCCAAACATCAGTGGATGTGCAAGTTTTATCAACTGTTCCAGTTATGTTTAATTACTGGGTTAGTAAAATAATTAATTTTAATTTTAATTTTTAATAAATTTGATTTATAAATTAATTAAGTTTAATTGAGTCACGAAAAATTTGATTTTGGACAGCAATCCCTTCTATCCATCATCTAAGTGGTGAAGATAGAGGGTGCTGAAGGGAGAAAATTAAGCAAAGGCTTACGAGAGCCTGGGTGGAGATAAGTTAAATATAACGGAGACAAGGATTAAAAATTATTTAAATTTTTTAACCTTTTGCCTTCAGGTATATTTTGATGTTTCAGAAAATCAGGCAGCATTGGTTATAAATTTACAAAGGTTAAACTGCTCAAGAAATATTAGAAACGATTGATGCACAATAATCACGATATTCACAATATTATTGGGAAGAAACAACTCTTTGTCACTAACAAAATCTTTATAATTTTATCTATATAACTAAAATTTTCTTTTTTTAGTTATATGATTTCTGATTTCTGAGTTCTGGATTTTCTATAGTTTTTGTCTTCTATAGAATTTATCTGACTTCTCTATAATTTTTTTCTTCTCTTCATGGTTTCCGGTTTAAATTTCGTCTCTGGTTTTATTTGGTATAGAAGCTAATCCAACATAAATTGTTCAACAACACCAATTCATTAGATCCGTTAATCACCAATACAAATCTTCCAACAACGATTCCCGAGTTCTAGAACAATCTAATTATCCACGATTGAGCTTCAATTTGGTAAACCGCCACTGGCCTGCCACTTTCGGGATTATCAACAACTTTATTTGAATAATTAATTAATTCAATAATTATTTTTTTTTGTATTACCTTTATCTGAGATTACCTGCTTTGCATTTGAATTTTTACACTTTTAAGTGTAATTTTTCATAAATTAATATTACAAATAACCTTAAAGTTATAACAATAAAGTGAAAATTTATACATTTTGCTGCGAATAATGTATTTAATGAAAATATTTTCGACTATAAGATAGTCCTTGTCGAAAATCTTTTCATTTAATACATTATTCGCAGCAAAAGGCTTAAATTATCACTTTATTGTTTTAATAATAGATGCTGCTACCAAGAAATCATCACTTCTATACCATCCTTAAAGTTTTATGTAGTTTATGAAAAACAGAAATTAGAATAATAAAACATTTATCTAAAATAAAATTTACACTATTCTATAAATTTATTTTCCAAAAAAAAGTTTGTTAGTCATTTAATTAACTTTGAAACTTAGAATGGCTGGATAATATTTATTGAAAAATCTTTTTATTGTTAAAATTAAATTTTTTGTGTTTAAATGAATAAAAAAACTAGGAATGCAATTTTTACCCCTTAACACGAATCTGACTGGCACGATTTTCTGGCTCTATTTTGTGTCTTTTCACGGCAATGGTATTTATTTGTAATTACCACTAGTTTCACTCCTCTCTGCCATTCTTTCCACTACTAATATCTGTCAAAATTCCCGCTTACATGAATGTTTACTATTGACATAATCCCTCGTTAAAAGGTTAATATAATTAAAATTTATGGATTAATTATTATTTTTAAGAAACTATTTAACTGTTTAAAAAACCAATGGCTAGACCAACATACTAATAATCATCTTCTTTAAATAATATTATTCAAATGATTCAACAAATTTCGGGAAAAGAAACTCCTTGAAGTTCGAGATGAATTGAAAGAACAAAAATTTTGTGTTGAAACCTTCACATACTGTCATTTAGAACAGCGGTTCTTAAACTTTTTACTTTGCGGACCACAAACTAAAAAATTTGCGGACCACTAAATAAAATTAGGCTTCGCAATTTGTGCGTGTTTATGGATTAGTAAAAAATTTCATCCGTGATTAGGTATAAAATTTTTTGATTTTCTAATTTTAGGTCACAATTATTTAAACATTCCCAAATTTTTCAAAAGAATATTTTTGTTTCACGGCTCACTGGAAAGTTTCTTCGGTTTAAGAACCGCTGATTTAGAGAATATAATTCTGATGAACTGAAAAATCTTTAACAAAAAACGGCTTGCATAAGGTAACTTTTACTTTTAAGTTGTCCATAAATTAAATTTACATTCAGTGGACTCATTTAAAAGCTTCCTTAGTGTGGTTAAGTGACATTTTTGTGATTTGTCGTGCAAAGTTTTAGTAATGAAAGCTCTGTTAATCAATATTCTATTACATAATAATTCTTTACTTGTATATAGTTTGAGGCTTTTGAATATTGGTGCATAAAATATTTTTAACGAATAAAACACATTGAATAAGTTTAGCAGCTGGATTACAAATTCATAAAATATTTAATCGAGTAACCTTCATTTCATTACTGGATAACATGTCGTTTATCTTTTGACTAAAAAAATTCAGACAATATAGCGTTATTACTAAAATTTACTTTCACCAAAAATGCACCTCATCTGTTTGAAAAGAATTTTCAATATACCTATTCGAAATCTTATTGTCAAGGTCACTAGGTTCCTATTTTTGAGCTGCTAAAAGCGATAGACAAGGTATGGATTTAGATTTATTGTCTTCATTGCAATTATCAGAAAATTTACACATGAAAGTTGATTTTGGAACTAGTGTTTCCAATGCAAATTTGAAAATTTTGATAGTTTCCTAAGGAACACTTCGTTGATCTGAATGTAAAAGACTATCGGTACTTCCGTGTTATCTTACCCCACAAAATTAAATTATAAAATTCAATTAAAATAACAATATAAAAAATGAGAGAATACATTATTGATGACGTTATTGAACATTATTGAACATGAATTTATTAAGGCTATCTGTGATTTATGTGATTATGTGATTATGTGAGTTTATATGGCGCAAACGTGTTCCAAGCAACAGTGCCGATGTGTTCGACACTATTCTCAACGACATTGTGATTTTCTGGCCACCTGGATGACCATTTACAAATTCTTTACAAACATTTGCTGAGTTTGTAACTGTGATTTAGAAAATAAATATAATAATTATATGTGTTCTTTTTTAATTTAATTTTTGGGGGTAAGATAACACGGAAGTACCAAACTATCAACTGAACCAATAATTTCAAAACAAATAATGAGTCTTGAAACATTTGTTGAAACATAGGATAGTATTTTGTATCGTCAAACAATAAAAAAATGAGGTTACTGAAGATATATTGCTCCAAGAGAAGCTGGGAGCAATCTGACAAGTTGTAAAATGTAAAAGTGAAAAGATATTGACATATAATATATGCTATACAAAATATGTACTCAGCAGGCATTAAAAAATAAATTTTTTTTCTAAACTGTGTAAAATGGCATGCGAATTCTGTGTTATTTTATAAATATATTGTGTTCTAAGAAATCTTTGTATAATAAAATATTTTAACCACTTACACTGTCAAACGTGCGCAATTCAAACTAAAGTTATATATAATTTCAATATAAATTGAACACACTGACGTTCAGTGTGACTGAACTTTGAACTCATATTATAGAATAAAATTAGACACTATATTATGCTCATCAACTGTAGAAAGTTTATTAAGAACTCTGATCCCAAAAATACTATAAGGAATGCTATATATAACCAATTGTTAATAAACGACATACTAAAATGTCCATAAAGTGCCAAGAGCAACAGAATTATTATTCTAAAAATTTCGTCTGTTTTTTCAGAATATTCAAACAATTTAATGATGAATATTTAGTTACTTCTGTGACATCACTGGTTTAAGTATATAATATTAATAAGCACAATGTAAATATGTAGAAATATTGTCTTAATAAAAATATGGCGTATTTTCATTTTAAATTAAATATTGTTAAAAAATTCATACTTCATTATTTAAACAAATGAGTACTCCTTACACTGCCCTCCTTATCAAATAGACCGTAACTGCAAAAATACACTTAGGAGATAAATAACAAAACGTAAGCATACCACCGCCATGAGCAGATACGGTCGATGTAAGTAATCAAATTTCTAAGGCCTCGGACTAGATACGGTCTTATCGCTAAGCAGAATGAAGGTTAATTGCAACTGCATACAGTTGACGCCTCTAACTCGATTTTTGTAGTTTTGTCAGTTACGGTCTATTTGATAAGGAGGGCAGTACACTTATCAACCTCTACAATTAATAAAATTATTGGCACAGTAAAACAAAAATACTATCTTAAATTGTATATAATGTATTTTGGACAAAAAATAAATTTGATTAATGTAATTAATACACAAAATGTTAATAATTCATTTTTAACAATTTTGATTAATTATATTTTTTTATTAAAATAAAACAGGCTAAACCTGAAGATACATTGGATTTATGCAAATTTTTAAATGACGATATAGCAAATTCTGTATCAAAGCATCCTAACAAATTCATTGGTCTGGGAACAATTCCTTTACAAGATCCTTTGCTCTGCGTAGAAGAACTTAAACGATTAAAAATGACAAAAGGTTCGTTAAAATAAATCTGATAATTTTTTAATATTTAAAAATGATATCCCTTTGTCCAATCAAGTTTAAAAGATTCGAAAATAACCAAAATTTTAATTTTCAATAATAATTTTCAACCTAAAATCGTAGAACCCCAGACAAGTCATATAAAAATTTGAAATTAATGTCATTTATCACAAAGGGACGAACTTTATAGACGTGAGGTATCTATTAATTTTTGTTTGAATACGAATTCTAATTATTAAGTGATTTTGTTATTGTTACTAATTTTGTCAATAACCATGTTCCAAAACTTATTTAATAAATGCATATTTAAATACAATATTGAATACAATATTCAAATACCGAAGACTTAAATGATGTGTATTCGTTTATTAAAATAGAGAATCTTGCGCCTTCTAAAATTTGCAGTCATTTCCTTAACTAGATCCGGTTTTGGTAAATGACATTGACTTTTTACAAGATCCATGACATGAGAAGGGTTTGTTGGTAGTATCATATCTTTATAATACAGTAATACCCCGCACTTACGTACACTTTGGGACCAGAGCGTGTACGTAAAACAAAAATGTACGTAAAACGAATCTACTGCTTTTATTGATGAATAATATGTTTGAAATAAACTAAAACAATAAACATATAAATAAAAAGAAAAAGAAAAAGAGGGATATTATGCATGTAGTTTTATACTTTTATTTTAGTGTACGTAAAACGGGGTATTACTGTACAAGGATTTCCTTATATATTCTGATTTTGTAATAGCATTAATAAAGCAGCCATTTACGTCAGCTAATTTTGAAACAATCTCTTCAATATATCTTTTTTTATAAATGGCGTGATTTTATGAAGAATATTTCTTAACATCTTCGATCAGTCATTTTTAATTTATTATTTTCAAATCTTTATAAAAATTTTTTAAATGACGGAGAAGGCTACTTGTTGAAAATCATTTACCCATTATTGTAGCTTTGCATTTATTTAAAGTATTTCATTTATAAGTGACTTTTCAACTAGATTCCATAATTTAATTCCTGCACCAAAGCTTTAATCCCTCTTAGGATTGAGTTTCTTACATGGCACCAATGAGAACTAAATAAGTTTGAAACCAGTCTCCCATTAAAAATCACATTGAATATTACATTAAAAATTATATAATAAACTTCTATTTCAAAAAAAACCAATCAAACCTAATAATAGTGTTTAAATTAATTGTGAAATTGAAACTAATTCAACATTAAATACAAAGTTTGTTTAATTATTCTGATTAAGTCATGATTTGACAGTTGATTAATTATTAAAACACATTGGAATACCGATTTCGTTTAAAATGAAGAGTATAATTAATAAAATTAATTATAAGAAATGTTTTAATTTAGGAATGCAAGGTGTTCAAATCGGAACTCATGTCAATGATTATGACTTTGATAATGTGTTCTTTGATCCTGTATTCAAGGTACTTTTGAAAAAAATATTTTTAATATTCCAATTTTTATGAAATAATAAAATCAGACAATCTGACGGTTGATCAGCTTAAATTTTTAAAAATTAAAAAAATCATATTCTTACTCGTCAATTAATAAAAAAAACGACTGATCAAATATATAAAAATGGAACTGTTTATTTTAAAGTAATGATATTTTGGATTTTTGCTCTGTATTTTGTAACTTTTGAATGTGTAAACTAATTACATTTATTTTGAATATAATTTCCTTATTAGTTAAAAAATATTAATAAAAAAATCAACCCATTAAAACACCGTTTTTAGTATAAACCCTCTATATTCAAAATTTCACGGTTTCAAACCATTTTTAAATTCATATAATTTTTTTTCAAAATTCAAAAAGCCATTGAAATTTCAAGTTTTAGTGTGTGTGGTACCAAAACTTAATAAAACGCATTGTCTTTCACAATGAATTTTATTAGCCAAGTTTTAGCTCGATCGAATGATTGGAAGTGGGCTAATTGACCATCAAAAGATTTGCGTGCTACATCCATTCAACACCGATGAAGTTAATATAAAGGATTTAAAAATGAGTGATAACGAAACTGAAAAATTTGCATTCCAAGCTGAGATAGCTTGATTGATAAGCTTAATTAGCAGTACATATTATTCAAATAAAGAAATTCTTTCGAGAATTAATTTCCAATTAATGTGATGTGAAAAAAAAGTTTGCTACATTCAAATGGACTTGTCCAACTTTCAAAATAAACGGCTTCCATATTAAAATAATAAATTTCAATTTAGGTGTTCCAATTTACTGAAATAGTCAATGAAGAGATTTGAGAAAAACATAATAGTGATATTTATTTTCAACCCGACAACAATAATCAACAATAATCAAAATAGATGTTCTATTAAATTAACTTGAAAAAGGCAATGCCGAAAATTCATGAGTATCAACAAACATCGATATATTACTGATTTATAGTCCTCAAGCTCTCTTTTTAATAAATTCAATGGACAAAATAATCAGTGGTGAAATTGGAAAAAAAAGTTCATATATATATATATATATATATATATATATAATGTAAGAAAACTTAATTACCATGACCTTATTAAATATGAGCTGTTATGGAAAGAAATATAAATTTAATATTCATTTTAATGTGATAATCTTTGGTTTTCGGGTGATTTTTACATTAAAATGAATATTAAATTTATATTTCTTTCCATAACAGCTCGTATTTTTATAAGGTTATGGTAATAAAGTCCTCTTACATTATCTCCATTTAAAGAAATTATTTTTTTCTGTCAATATAAATATTTTTTAAAAAATTACTAATAGGTAGATGTGGGCGTTCTGGACCACTCTACGTTTTCACGCTTCTTCTTTAGAATTTTTGACTATAAGAAAATGGTTGAATTGGTTTTTAAGTTCTAAATCTTGTAGGGCTTGATTGTAAGTCGAATGACATAAATACTGAAAATTCGTGTAGAAAAAACGTATGGTGAGTCTAAATATCTAAAATACTACCTGTAACTCAACAAAATGACGGCCGTTTTTTGTTTGAATTTCCGGTTTACATTAATTCAGTGTTTCCCAAACCGGGGTATGCGATGGATTTTTTGGGGGTACGCAGGCCTTTTCAATCTTCTATTATCCAAATATTAAAAGATAAATAAAAAAATTTAATTAGATTAAAATGTCTCATTAAAATTTTATTAATACAGAAAAATATAAATATATTCTTGTTTTTTATTTATTGTTTATATTTTCGAATCAATAATATATTTTTAAAAATAAACTAAGTTTAAAAATCAAAGCATAAAGTAAATCTTTTATATAAATGTAATTAAAATGTAAATCGCTTTGTTTTAAATTTATTTTTAGAATTATTTTATAAATTTAATCTTTATTTAAATTTAAACCAACTGTTTTATAATAATTACTTTTCAACTTTAATTTTAGATATTAACCAGAAAATTTTTTTTTTATATTTTTAAGTCTTATTGATTTTGATAGTCTTTTTTAATTTTAAATTTTAAAGCAAAGGGGTACATTATATAATGAAAATGATCAAGGTGGTATGCAGTACCAAAGGTTTGGGAAACACTGCATTAATTAATTTTTATGTTTTAGCGGTAAACAACTTAAAACACCCAATTCTCCTTTAAAAAGATATTTTTATTTATTTCAAAATGCAAAATACTTAATTTAACAATTCTTTAAAGGCAATATTATTTATGTCACACTACAAAATATAAATGATTTGCTTATCATAAGAACTTTTTTTTCAAATTTCACCACTGATTTCTTTGTATTTATTTTAACTTCATTAAATTTATCTACTTATTGTTATAAGTAACTTATTTGTAAATAAAGCAAATAAAAACATTAGCATCATACATACAGGTGTTACTACTAGAATTATGTATTTCGATAACTTGTGAAATAGTCTTGACTGTTGGTAAAAATTGATAATCAATATTTCTTGAAAATATATTTTAATCATGTTGTCGGGCACAAATTTCTTAGTCAAACAAGGTATAGATGATTGAAATATATCAAGTAAATCATTTGAAAATCAATGATCAAGCCCAATTTGAATCACTAAGTATTTAATGGCATTGGCATCAAAAATATTTTTGCAAATTTTGACACTGTAGCACACTTAAAATAAATAATGCACATAAAAATCTATGCTATAACGCAGGGGTCGGCAAATTTTTCCATGGCCAGAGCTACTTTTTAAAATCATGTGGCTTCAAGATGGACCTCTTTTTTTTAAAAAAATACATTAAAATACAGAAATATAATATTTATTAAAACAATTTTTACATATCCGGAGAATAGTTTGTAACAGCCAATCTTAAACAATTATCCAAATTTTTATTGGTAAGTTTTGTTCGATATTTATTCTTTATGAATTTCATATTTGAAAATACGGATTCACACAAGTACGTTGATCCAAAGAGCAAGATATTTTTAATGCAACATCTCTTAAAAACGGATTAATTAATTTGTTTATTCGCCTTAACTTTCCTTGTGAACATCTAATTAAATTTTTATTATAATTTCTGAACTCGTCTATCAATTTTGCGTTCAACCATACCCGATACCGCCGTTCAATATTGATTTTTGATTTTTAGTAAATTTTATTTAATTTTGCACTTTTATTGATTTTAGCCATTTTTGTTATGTTTTCCTTTTATATGTAAATTTTTGGTTTTTGCGCTAATCCCAATACATTCACAAAATGCACATTGCCCCACACTTGCAACTTGACCAGTATTTTTACTTACATTTTAACTATTTTATCAAATTAATATATAAGTGTTATGTATACATTTTAAACCAATCCGTTTTTACTGAAAAACCTGTTTTTAAAAACCGACAAACCCTAATCCCAACGTTAAATAAGCAAAAAGAACCCAAAATAAAAGTTAAAAAAATAGTAATTAAAAACTAATTAATGGTCCAAATTGGACAAATTATGCGTCATTCGATTGAGGAAAGTCGATTTTTAGATAACATTAAAATAAAAATGTCATGTTGTCGATCAAAAATTGAAAGTTGTAATAAAATTTGTCATTTGGTGATTTAAA
The DNA here is from genome assembly GCA_959609185.1 of Schmidtea polychroa. NCBI lineage: Eukaryota > Metazoa > Platyhelminthes > Tricladida > Dugesiidae > Schmidtea > Schmidtea polychroa. The sequence goes on along the minus strand of CAUHTR010008197.1, from coordinate 105,666 downwards.
TTAAGCGTTAATTTATAATCAATCGTTCACATGCATACATAGAGAATTATGTATTTATATTATTTTAAATATTCAAATATATTTCTAGCCTTTTATGAAAGCGTTAAAAATATTTATTTCTAAATTCATTTTTCATAATTTTAAATTTTATTCAAATAATTTTCATTTAAAATTTATAAATTTTTATTTAATATTTAATATTTTTGAGATTTAATATTTTTAAATTTAACATCTCACAATATCAAAAATTTCAACAACTTTATATATAAATTAAAATAAAAGCACACTACATTAAAATATCACTAAAAACAAATAGAGTTTTTAAACAAAGTCCAATCAGAAAAGAATTTTTATACGTGGCCCAGACTTTTTGCGTTTGACAACTGAAGAGATAAATTTCTGGAACAGATATAAAAAAGTGATATCAGTAAGTTTTTATCTCAAAACCTTTCAAATTTTTAAATAATTACCGACTAAAAAGTGTTGGCTATAATTAAAAAAATATTTTTGACGCTGACTATAATTTACACATATTGCAAAATTTGCACTTAAAAATTAATATTTTACCTAAAAATGAATATTACTATTTCCTTATAGAAAAAAACCTAGAGGAGGGGATGCACGAAAACTCAGTGGCCAGGACTCTCACATCTATTTACTTTTCAACCCTCGATTTACAACGACAAGCATCTTCCACACTATATATAACTATTGACATAAATTATAAAAATTCCATAGCAAAAATAAAAAAATTAAAATGTAATTTTTTTTGGTTTGAATTTTCAATAGTTTGGATTTGTTTGTTTATGTTACGAAATCCGTGATCAACATTTCTTAGTGAGGAAGAGCATATTATATTGTTCTTTGAAATTTCAAAGTTCTTTCAGTATTAGGATTAGTGTTCAATAAACATATTTTCAGTTCCTAGTCAGCTTGAAACTTTTCACATAATCACACATGCTGTTTAAAACCCGAGGATTATACAATAGTGTATTATTACATCACAATTAGTCGTCCGATTATTATGTAATACAAACAAGTGGTATGTGATTCAGAACGGTCAATCTGTAAATTTGGATATTGTAAGATTTATGTTTTCTGGAAAATAGTATTTTACGTTGAGTATAAAATAATTATCGAAGAAATCCTTAAATATTCAAAATTTTTCGTTATTTTTTAAAGTTTAAAAATTGAATTAAAACAAAACCGTGTAAATTGAATGATAAGTCTATAATAACTTTTACGACAATTGACAGTATAGAAGTTTATTAAATAAAAGTTCACTATTGTCAGATTCATTATTCACGATAATAAATTAATTTAAATATTCAGAAAATGTTTTCTAATTAAATAAATAATTAAAATATTAATATATAAAAAAAATTAATGTATATATTTTCTTTGAAAAATAAAAATTTTAATGCTCATTATTTAATACTGTAATTAATTAATTTTGTTTGAATTAACAAGAGCACTAATGAATGATATTTTTGGACTATATCATTAGAAGTATATTTATATATATTTTAAAATATTTTTTGTAAGTGGCTTTGCAAGTTTCCAATTTTGCTAGGTAGTGGGAGTTTCCTTTAAATATTACTACTACACTGATTTCCTTATCTTCTAAAATCAAAGTTGATAATGAAAACAAATGAATTTCTTTAAAGACAATTTACTATTGGAATACCAAGATTGAATTACCAAGACAATTTTGGATCTAAAAATATATATTTAAACATTTATAAATAAAGGAAAATTATCCAATATAGGAGACATGAAAAAGTGATGTATCTTCTTAAAACTGCATAAAAACAACTGATAAAATTTTCATATTTAAAAATAAGATATAAAAAAATGTGTAAGTAAATGTGAAAACATAAAATCAGAAAATTGATAATTAACTAATTAATGAATTTAAAATTCGAAAAATGAATCAGAGATAAAATAAATGAAGTAGAATAATATGTTGAAAATAAGTTGAAAACACGGAGACATGAAAAGCACAAATATAAAAAAAACAACAAATCGTTAGTTAATTAATTAAAATAAAGAAAAACAGAATAAGAAAACAAAAACTTTTATAGAAAACCATTATCATGGAGACATTATGAACGGTAATAATGACCTTAAAAAAAGTACTTATGTTTGGTGATTTCATAGACTGGTTAGTACGTATTCTGATCTTGTTTATCAATTTCCGTTTAATGGATGTAATAAAATCCTTATAAGGAAAAGTTACAAAACATAAAAAATTGAAACATTTCAACAACCAGTAAAATCATTTAACTATTTCCCCACCTTTAAAATGTTTTCATTTACTATTTCAACTATGTCCATTTAAGTTTTAAATTAGTGTTCAACACAAACTTTTGGCTCTGTCACTTTAAAATAGTCTTTTCACATATAATTGGTAATATTTATTTTATAATTTTCTTTATTATTATTATTATTATTATTATTATTATTATTATTATTATTATTATTATTATTATTATTATTATTATTATTATTATTATTATTATTATTATTATTATTATTATTATTATTATTATTATTATTATTATTATTATTATTATTATTATTATTATTATTATTATTATTATTATTATTATTATTATTATTATTATTATTATTATTATTATTATTATTATTATTATTATTATTATTATTATTATTATTATTATTAATATTTATGTACTAGGCATTATAATTTTCTAGTTTTATTCCACAGACTTGTGAAGATCTAGATTTATCAATATTCGTTCATCCATGGGATATGCCTTCAGGTAAAAGATATAATAAATTTTGGATGCCTTGGTTAGTGGAAATGCCTAACGAAACTACAATCGCATTATTATCATTTCTTATGGGGGGAATATTATTGAAATATCCCAAATTAAAAATCTGCTTTGCTCACGGAGGTAAGTCATTTGAATTTTAATGAAAAAATTTAAAAGGACTTTCAAATATTTAATTAGGTGGATCATTTCCATATACAATCGGAAGAATTGATCATGGATATAATGTCTGTCCAAATTTATGTGCAACTGCTTGTAATAAATGCCCATCTTCATTCATTGGGAATTTTTATACTGATTCTTTAGTTCACAATGATAAGTCATTAGATTTTCTTGTAAAAGTTATTGGAGAAGTAAGATAAATTTGAGAAGAAAATATATGTTACGCAAAGTAAATTCAAAAGAAATAATAATAATAATAATAATAATAATAATAATAATAATAATAATAATAATAATAATAATAATAATAATAATAATAATAATAATAATTGTTTTCGTCTAAAACAAGTCAAAAAGATCTTTCTGTAATTGATAGTATCACACGCTCTATTTTTACATAGTTTCTTTTTCAAATAACTTTCAGCCTCCAATTGCTTTCCACCAACTGCAACAGCTCGATGTCCAGCTACAAAGCCACTGGGATCAGTTTTGAATAATAACGGTTTGTCCATTTCAATATCATAAGATAATGCCATCATTGAACAACCTAATGGTCGCATCTCAGCCGATTGGGTGTAAAGCTGATTAATATCCGCAATACAACGACATATTACGTCACAAGGCATTTCATATCCATTTTTATATTTAAATCGAGCTGCTTCCATCTGCGCACGACATACTTGAGATCGACAATCAGGGATCATACCAGTCATAACACATCCAGTACTTTCAGTAATATTAAAAAATTTTGTAGCTGAACTCTTCTCAATCATTTTTTCTGGAACTTTTCTTTGTGTAGCTACTACACCACAATTATTGCCTCGAATACCAATGGAAAGCAATCCATCTAATACAATTGCCTTAAATGCATATTCTACTTGGAATAATCTCCCTTCAGGTGAGAAAATAATCTTCGCTATATTGCTCATTGGAATACGACATTTTAGACATCCATTTTCTTCCATATTTCAACTAAAACCAAAAATTTAAAATTTCCACTAAAGACTCTCTTTTAAACAACAATTTCTCTTTCAGCAGAGAACAAATCAATTCTAAATCAAAATTAAAAACTGAACTATAATATGAAAAAACAACCTATTTCTCGCGTCTGTGTGCGCACACTCACAAAATTCGGTCTAATCATACCGCGCACACAGACGCGATGCAAAAACCACCAAACAAGCTGCCAGTCAGAGATAAATGACATTCCCCCTCTGACTGGTCGAAACAATAATAATAATAATAATAATAATAATAATAATAATAATAATAATAATAATAATAATAATAATAATAATAATAATAATAATAATAATAATAATAATAATAATAATAATAATAATAATAATAATAATAATAATAATAATAATAATAATAGAAAATATTGGTTTCTTTAGAGCAAATAAAATTAAATCTTAAACAAGTAAATGATAAGATAAACCTTTTGCTGCAAAGTATGTATTAAATGAAAACATTTTCGATCATCAGTTAATCCTTTTCAATTTTTCCTAATAATCGAAGTTTTTTCACTTAAAAAAAGCTTATTTTATCGTTTACTTGTTTAATAATATTAACAATAATAATATATTTCAATTATTAATATTTCTATTTATTTTAGCGTAACTTACAAAACTAAAGGCATTTAACCTCTGCGAAGCTATTATAATTTTTATTATTTTTAGAACCTTAAATAAACTTTTTTAAATCTTGAATAAAAAATAATTTAAATTTATTTTTAAACTATGCAAATTAATTAAGGTAATCAGACAATTAAAAGTATTTTCAAGGTGGATAATATTATTCAAATATAAATTAATTCCAACTTAATTAAAAATCTATTTAAAAATATAAATATTAAGAATCTAAATTGTGATGATTCCAGTTCCGAGGAAACCGAAAAAGTATTTTTCACGATTCATTTCATAAATTCCGCAAAAAAGAAAAGATATACAAAATATTTGGTGGTTATAAACTTAGCCGACCCTACATTAGTGTTTTTTTTATTCAATTCAGATTTTTATGAGAGGTAAAACAAATTACGATGATAATCGCGATTTATTTGTAAATATTTGAAGTAATTAAAAGATTTTTTTAGTAGCTGGTTCGGTGTGGAATTATTTATAAAAAAATAATTCAAATAAATAAGTAAGTCATTTCTACAGAGTTTAATTAATTACAAATATTTCTACTTAAAATTACGAAATTTAACTGATCTTTCTTTTTCTCCCTACCTATTTATATCTTTCTTTCCTTTTTTTTGGTTTTCATCTGATAAAAGATTCATTTAGAGAGGAAATCTTATTAATTAAAATATTAAAATTTATTTAGTTTCATAAACATATTTTTAATTTAATGATATATCTGAAAATTTTGTTGAATTCAAACATATAAATATATAAATATAAATATATTAAATTATTCCAAGAACTATAAAACGTTAAAAATCTAAATTATAAAAACCTAGGATAGTATAAAATTCAAGATTGAGTTGAATTAATTTATTTTACATTCCAGTTCAAGAACACTTCCGACCTAGTAAAACAAGTAATATTTATGATAATAACGAAGTATGTCAAATGAAAATAGGTATGACTAATTTTAAAATTCTTTCCAAAGATTGTTAATTATTGAGAAGAAGTCATTAGTCATATGATAAAACCACTAAATATATAATTCAAATTTCTAAACTCTTACCATAGATATCGGGATATAATTTGATTGGGATATTTGATTTCCCACTACTATGTAATGTTATGTAAACCCGTATAATTAATGTATGTGAATGTCTGAATGTTTGATCCATTATATTGATTATCTGGGTTCTCAGATTATATCGTTGTTTATTATTAATCTCAATGATTCATAATGATACACGTGTTGTAGACACACATGTGGTATATAGTTTACTTTTCATTAATAAATCTTTTTGACGTATTGTTATATAGTCTTATTAGAGATATTTTAAAAGATTTTAATTAATTTGTTTTCTTGAATTTTTTATTGTTTATTATAAGTTTATATTTTATTTACACATACAATTATATAATTATTATTTTTTGTATAAATATATATTTTTTTAAGATGCACAATAACTTTAAATTGACATTTAATATTTTGTAATATATCGTAAAAATATATCTATAAATCGTTTTCTTTTTTACTTTGAATCGCAATTTAAAAAGAAATTATTTAATTATTTCAGTAAAACATGTTTTAATATTAATTTCAATTGTCGAGAATATAAACCAATTATTAAATCTTTTAAGTTCGTCGCTGTAATATAATAAGGAAGAAGTTGTTAAAATAAATCGTACAAATAATAATTTTAATAATAATATTAACTGTAACAATTATAATAAGGAATTAATTTTTATTAATAATATCGTTATTAAGGTTTTTATTACTGTATTTTGTTGTTGTGCAAAATAATTGTTATTTTTCTATAATAGTATTTGGAAAATAGGAAAACTTCTTTTTATACAATATAAAAAATGATGATTATAAAATTTACGTATACTTAATATTTATTACCAAATATTTTATCAAGTGGTTCATTAAAATGAGAGAAAAATTTTAAATAATTAATATAATGACGAAAAATCTCAAAAATTATTTAATTTGTATCATAGTTCATATTCACACCTTCAATGAAAAAAATGTATATTTTGTGTAAAACTATAATATATTTGAAATTTATCTAGCATCAACTAAATAAAGAAAAATCAAGTTTACAAAGTCAATATAAAACGAACAATTAATATATCTATCTATCTATCTATCTATCTATCTATCTATCTATCTATCTATCTATCTAATTTAATAATATTGCATTTAAATTTTTAAAATCAAATAAAATAACGTGACGGCTTCACTTTATTTTGTTATATAAATATTTAACCAAAATATTTCCTTACCTTGTTTTGTATAACCTTTATAAAATTTTACAAAAATACTCTCCTATAACATTTTCGCAGCTTGAATCTCAAAAGTGCAATGCTATAATAACAAATTTAATAATACATACATAATTAACCAAAAAATATTTTCAGAATAAAGTGTGCATGGGGAGCGACTATCCTTTTCCACTAGGAGAACATAATCCTGGTTTACTTATTGAGGAAAGTTCATTTTCAAAGAAAACTAAAGTATGTTTTAATTAAAAATATTTAGTTTTTCAATAATAATTTCAAGAAAATTTATAATTATCTTATTCACGTTAACATATAATTAATTCATTAAGTACAATAGTGAACTATTTTCAGGTACAAAAATTTAAATAACAAAACATTAATAAATAATAAATTTTATTATTTATTTTACATCAATTAAAAATATGTATTTAGTTTTTATATTTTTCAGTTAAAGTATATAAACCATAAATTTAATTTTTCGATCTATTGCCACCTGAAAAAATCTGAAAAAAATTAGCAAATATAATGTTAAAATTATAAATAAATTTTACAAAAATCTATTTTATTACACAATAGGTTTTTATATAGAATTTTATATAAATTATTTAAAGTATCCACAGAATAATAATAATAATAATAATAATAATAATAATAATAATAATAATAATAATAATAATAATAATAATAATAATAATAATAATAATAATAATAATAATAATAATAATAATAATAATAATAATTATATTATTATAATAATTATTATTATTATTATTATTATTATTATTATTATTATTATTATTATTATTATTATTATTATTATTAAATATATTGTATGAATTAAATTATTAAATATATCTTTAACTATTTAAAATACTTATATTTTATGAACATTTAGTTTTAATGGTTAATTAAATTTAATGTACAATTTCTTCGATATTTTTAAATAATTAAATTACAGAGAGTCATATTAAAGTTTTAATCCTACAACTATCTAAAAATCCAAAGAAATTCAACATCGGACATGTATTTTGTAATAAATATTATTGTTGGGTTTTCAGTTAATTTAAGTCGGTAACTTCTGACTCCTCGTCTCCTTTAAATCAAAACAATAACTACCCAACGTATATTGGAATAACAAAATTTACAATCTTTTCTCAACACTACAATCAATAATCAAAGTTACGTTTGACCGATTCGCAGCACGGCGTTGATGCTTTGACAAAAGATAATATTCACCTTTTATTTCTCTAGATTCTCTTGACCCACGTTTTCCTCTTTTTCTGTTCGATTTGATTCTTTTTCACCTTTCCGTATTGCTATTCTATATCTTCTTTTCCCTAATCTCCTTAATTCGTTTTTACCTGTTCCTAACTCGATTTCTTCTAACCCTAGCTGAGGCAAAATGCCGATTTTCTCTGATTTTCTCATTCCTTATATACTCTTTGAAATCGGGATGACAAATGGTTATTGCCGAGTCAATCTCTCACTTGACATTCGCTTCCACATATCTGCTTCGGCTGACACCCATAATGGTCCAACGAACAAAGATAATTAATGGCCCGTCCGGCCTTCCTACACGCACTATCTTCTCTTTGCTCTTTTCCAATTAATCATTGTGTCAATCTAATGGGCCCAAATCTTCCGTCTGTTTACTTTTCTTCTTGTTTACCTTGCTCGGGTTTCCTTCATATCTCCGGTTCTCCATTGGCTCGGGTTTCCTATTAGCTCGGGTTTCCTATTAGCTCGGGTTTCCTATTAGCTCGGGTTTTCTATTAGCCAATTAATTAATTAATTAACGTTTTCTGTTTTTACACATTTGAATGCTTTTCGACCCTTCCTAACCATTTTCTGATAAATCCCTAATCATCATCTTGTTGACCATTAGCTAATCTATACCTGTCCCGTTTTCCCAATTCGATTTTGACGATTTTACAATTTATTGATTTTTCTCGGATTTCCAGATTCTTGCCTTTCATAACTGCTTTTGCCATTTCCTAATACTGCTTCCATCGTACTTTCCTTTACTATCAATTGTGTGCATGATCACGCTTTTGTTTGTCTTTTTCTTCACTTACTTTTATTTAAATTTTCAACTTAAATTTCATTTAAATTTATTTTAATTTACGGACCTCAACATTATTATTTTATAAATTCCCAAATTAATAAATATTTGGTTAAATAGAGTATAGACAAAATAGTTTTGAAACAAACATTCCAATAACAGTTTTGTTATTATAATAATTCACTAACAAATATTATTCAAGATTTAAAGACCACTAATACTCAAATACTTATCTTTACACTAAATAATTTGAACTGCTAAAAATAATATAATTTTTTGTTTCATTAATATCAAATCAATATATATTTATCATTATACAGGACAAACTTCTCTCGAAAAATGCAGAAGAATTTCTTGGAATTTCTGATTCAATGTTATTTTGATTTGATTCAACAAAATAAATTAGATTGTAATTAGATTAGTCAAATTGAATGATGAACAAAATTTCACAAATACTTTTCGTCATTTTGAACATTTTTTAAAATTTTTTGAAGGTTTTTCCTTACAAGTTAAAACAACTTGATCTTTAAGATTCTTAACACAACTAAAACATCTTTAGAGTTTTATGGAAAAATAACTATATATACGTGGAACTTTTTTTCGTAAGATATTCAAGTTTACAGGAATATGGTTAAATAATTGTTTTACTGTATTATCGTTTAACTTAACACGACATACACAATTTAAAAAATTATAAAAATTACTGGCGTCATATAAAAGACAACTGAAAATTACCTTAATATATATTACATTTAATCCCTAGAGCTCAGGATTTCATAGGCTACAGATTTTCTAATTTACTTTTGATGCAATTGTTTTAATTGATGTACTAAACAAAGTACCATTTCTAATAAAAGAAAATAGAAGATTTTAAATTAAAGTTAATTAATTTTATTCTGCTTCATCTAATTAAAAAAATCATTTATACTTTTGCTTTCTTTTTCATTTAAAATTTCGTTTATCGTCATTTCTTTACACACAATTATCAATATTTGGCTTTATATATAGCACAAATTTTAAGTTCAATCCTTTTTAAATGTTTGTAAAAAATGTTTTTGAAATTTTTTGAATTTTCATCATCCATATTTCCCATTCAGTAATATTTTACCGAGTTTTAATTTAATTATAAACAAACATAATTTTTATTAAAAAAAACATTGATAAACACTCAAATTGCGCCATTAGTCTACGTCAAAGGTTACCAATCTCTAACCTTCGGTAACATTTGGGAAATGTTTACAAAGGTTGTTTTTGTTTTCTGTTTATCCACTTTAGCTTGCCAAATTGCTTTGCACATTTACTTACAAGTATCTACACTAATTTGGTGCGATGTCGTGACATAAATTATATGAATTCTTATCAAACAGTTTTCCGAAATTCTCTATCCTTGTTACTAGAAATTGTGGTGTACAAGTTGTGTCTTTAATTGCATAGTAAAGTATGAATAGTAATTATGATGATGTCTAGAGAGGGTATTGGGTACGTTGGAGAATGTGAAACACTTATTGCTGATTCCTATTGTCAGATTAGTTTAAGAATGCAATTCAAATTGTGTGGTATACTCCATCTAATGCTAATTTATTGTGTGAGTCCTATAATAAACAAGTCCAGCGAAGGAAAGTTGAAAAGAACTTTGAAGAGAGAGAGAGAGAGAGAGTTAAATAGTATGTGCAATCGCTCAGAGGTAGACAAGTGAAGCCAAAGATGTTATATGGGATTCAATTAATTGAGAATTTTATTGATTTTCACCAAACCCTTTTATGATTACCGAATCTTTAGTTCTTAATTTAGGTTTGATACACTTTCTGTACAACAATACAATGAACAACCGTATTAATTTTCTGCCGTAAATACCAAGGTGATAACTTCTTTTGAAATGATTTAAATACCATTTTTACATGGTTTAATGGATGAAAATGACTAACTTTAATTAGATTAATTTTAATTGTTTGCTTATGGACTTTGATTATGAAAACCGGATCGAAGCTGCAGGGAAAACCTTTTCATTTTTGATGAACATGGCCAGGGAATGTAATACCGGAGGAAATCTCAATACCGGTATTTCGGTATTGCAAAATGATAATACTGGGATACCGGTATTAAAACCGGTTTTCAAAAAAATAATTTCTTAAAAATTTCAGTGTTAAATTTATCCAATGAATTTTTAATAAACATAAAAAAAGTTTTACATAACTCACAAATTAAAGATAAAATAAACACAAAGTAATATGAAATAAACAAATTAAACATAAAATAACATAATATTCATGAAGATTTGCTTCCTTTAAAATATCCTCTTAAAAAACAGAGAGCGTCAAGAGTTTTATCATCCTGTCTGCATCGAAATTTGTTTAAAATTACACCGACAGCAGAAAAATCCCTTTCAGATTCAACACTGCTTGGACGAATAGTTAAAAGTATATTATAATTTTATTCTAAATATTTTCCCCGCACGCCTTCATCATCAAATAGACTTATTTCTTTTTTCAAACACTTTGTTAAATCACCAGCACGTCCTGGCTTTTTCCTGATAACAGTATAATTTTTTTTGTTTTAAAATTGCTTCGTCCAACTTTTTCTTCAATGAACTTGCTGATTTATCTACTAATTCTATTAAGTCTTTCTCAGACTCATTGACGCCGGAATCTAAAATTTCATCTGACTGCTCTAGTAGAGCTGTATTTTGATTCCAAAGATCCATTTGATTAACAATATCCAACAGTGATTTAAGAATTGTTGATTTGATATACAAGGAAAATTGAAAGTTCGGTTGATGATTTGACTAGAATCTGTGTAACCTTTATGTAGATAGCCAATTAGATCAGACAGCTCCGTTCTTCTTTCAAATACGCGTTTCATCAAGGCATTTCGAACTTCTGTGCTCAGTGATGACTTTATTTCACTAAGACTATCAAACATAAATTTAAATGTCGTATCTGCGGAAAGTAAGTTGGCATTTTCACGACATAATAACTCAACTGCTAGCTTTACTGGCAATAGCGTGGACACTGTTAAGGAAAATGTTTCAAAATCAGCATCAGTAAAATTTATATTTAAATTTAAATCTATAGCTGATTTTTTTATGCTTGATTTTAATTTGTAAAAAAGTTCGAGCATTACTATTAAGCTATTCCATCTAGTTTTTGAATCTAGGACTAAGCAATATTCCTTACTGAATTCAACACGTGCATAATCTTGTTGTACTTGATTTCGTGTTGGTGAACGTTTAAATGTTTTCACAATTTTACTAACATTTTGTATAAACGGACCGAGCTGATTATGGTTAAAGTCAATATCTTGTTCTCGTCCCTGTATATTGTGTTCCATTACTAAACCATCCTCATAGTCATCTCCTTCACTGGCATCGTAATTATTGCATTCTTCAGTTTCAGAATTAATCCATGTAAATTGACTCATTCGGACTATTGTTTGTATCTTCGGTTGTACTTGTTTTATATAGAACATTGACGACCGCAAGTTGAATCGCATGAGCCAAACATAATTGCTGAGCAGCCGGTACTAATTTGACTACTTTTTGGATAACTGCTGCACCATCATTTATTAAATAAATAATATTCTTCTCTAAAGACAAACCATAATGATTCAATTTATCACTCAAAAGCTCAACACATTTTACTGCAGGTAAACTTCCATTGATGCGTAGAAGTCCTAAATTCCAAAAACAATTTTCCGAATGAAGGTTAATATTTATGTATCAACGATTTCTTAGAGAGGCCCACTCATCGAAACTATTACTAAAACCCTTGCCATTTAATTTACGATCAGATATTACATTAATTAATAATTGACGAATTTTTTCGCTGTAATCAATGACAATTTTTCTAATGATTTTGGCTGATTTTGGTAGCTCATTACTTAAATTTAATGGTTTTAATGATTTTCTAAGATCATCAGACGTGATAAATACTCTGAATGGTAAACTATCACGAGCTGTCATTCTTGCTAGTACCGCTGCTAGTGAGTCGTTCTTATTATTTCTGAAATATTTTGTAATTTTGGTTAGAGGATTCACTTTATCACATTGGGAGATAGATCCAGCTACAGGTTCAGCACCAGCACGTTTCCGTAAATTTATTTCATGTTTTGTCTTTAGATGTGTGTGAGGCCGCTTGTTGAGCCCCTCCGGTTTTTATAAAATTAGCACACTTCTTGCAATTTGCATAGTTTCCTTTCTCTTCTTTTAGATAGTAAAACCAGATATAATTTTTATCTCCGCTTTTTGAATGTTGAACAAATTTCATATTCTCCATATTCTAAAATATTTTATTGTAATGAATAAAATATATGATACATTTATATATTTAAAAAAAATATCAAACTTTGGATTTAGCACAAATAAACTTACCAAAATTAATTAATATTTGTCATAAAAATTTGCTGTACTTTTCTTTCTACGATTTAAATAACTCTGATACACTCTACTACTATGTTATATTTTCTACGATTTAAATAATTCTGATACAACTTACTAAAACTTACTCTGATACAACAAAACTGGTGCTTGTTTATTAATTCACACTAAAAAATTTATGTGGTGTGCAGTTTATAGGGGGTGGTTTCGTGTAAATAGAACGGCATTTATTTGTCTATTTGTTATAATAAAAATTCTAGTTTATATAGCTGTAAAAAAAATTTACAACAACAACAAGAATACAGCCTTTGAATATTTGGTGGAATATTATTCCCTCCGGTTGAACGCTAAAAACACGGAGAATAAATGTAATTTAATGAAGTTTATATGTGAAAAAAATGTCTTTTAGTTGGTTCTTTTTCTATGCTTAAATAACGAATTCCAACTATTAACTAATAAATAGGGCAAACAAGCGTTCTTGCAGCTAAAACACGACGGACTATATATGTGTATTGTATTTCAGTCTAACAATCGTTAAAAAGTTTATAAAATTAAGGGACTCTGTGGCTTTTCATTATATTCACGCGACACACCTATGCAGCGCTGCCGACACACTAAAGTGTCGTGACACACCGGTTGGAAAGCTCTGCCCTACATGATAAAATTGAAAGAATGGGCTTAAGGATGGCCCTTCGTATATCTACATTTATTTTTTGTTAACTTAATTATGACGCTAATTATGAATTTAAATTCAATGACAAATCTGTAGGAAATGATTTGCATCAAACAAGTTGGAACGAGGATCACAAATGACATGCAATTCCAAAATTTAATGAAAATATTATTTTGAACTTTACTTTTAAAATAAGACCTATACATTAGTTAAAAATTACTATTTAATAAAATATTTTACAGAATTTGCTTACAAAATTTTTAAAATTATTAATAATAATTATTATTATAAATCTTTTGGTTATTGTCATTTAATATATAGTAAGGGTGGCAAACTTTACTAGTGTCTCTGCTAACATCGTTTTATACTCAGAGATGATAAAGTGTTCATAATAAAATGATTAAAATAAATCTCAAATGATAAAATGTAATTTTTAAAGAATGTATTTCATTTAAACAATTACTCCTAATGATTAACTATTACTGAACTAATACAATTAATTAATAATTATAATAAAATTTTACTTAAACTACACAAAATCACTTCTTTTGAAAGGTCTATCATTTCCCGCAACAACAAATGAAGAGTCACTATGATAAAAGGATGACTGAGGTTGAGTTCCTAGATTGTAATCAGGAATTATGAGTATTTGGTTTTGACTTGGGTTAGTTTTAAAATTTTTATTAAATATATTAGTTTCTTTTTCTGAGTAGTCGATTAGGTTGTCATTATTTGCTGACTTAAGAACTGATTTGGAAGCAATTTTATTGATGAAAGAACTGGGCTTCTGTTTGACAGAAGAGTGGTATGACTCTATAATTCTTGGATTCAAGTCAAATGAAACAGAATGTTGTTCGTCTAATGAAAACGACTTTCTTGGCTTTACTTTTTTCGGAAACATCGAAGAAGAATTGAAATTGAAAAGTTTTGGACTGTGATTGGTTTTGTCTGAATTTGAATTCAGTAATGTATTTGAATCAGCCATTTTATTCTCAAATTTATCTAAATTATTCTTCATATCCGTCGAAAGAGGAGACTCAAAAAGAGAATTAGATTCAAAAGAATTAAATTGCCTACTAAACCTGTAGGATGATCGTTTCGTACTTTTTCTTTTTGACTTTGGCTCTAAATTATATAAAATTAAAATTTTGTCTTTTATATTCAATATTTTAAAGTATTCATTTTAATGTTTTCATGATAAAAAAGACTAGAGAATATAATTTTAGTGTAAATACGTATTTTTAATGAGTTAAATATCATTGAAAAGCATAAATTTAGAAATTTTCATTTTTGTTTTACTACATCTATGGATAGATACAATTGCTATTATAATAATGAATTTGGATTTGAAAAAGTGCCATGATTATTAAAACAAAGGTATTTCTGCAATAAAAAATTAGGAATTAAATTGAATTAATGAATTATTTTTATATATTAAATATTATTGACATTAATTCTTTTCAAATTATTTAAATGAATACGATTAAAACAAATAATTTTATCATACATATAACTGGTACCAGTTTCCTAAATATGAATAATCAAATTACTTGTACTTTTTGATTTGTCTGTAATAATTTATAAATTTTATTATTCATAATAAATAAAATATTTTGCTTATTGAAATTCTTTATTTATACTATTAGTATATAAAAAGGCAAAAAACGTAAGTTATTATATTTTTATCGATCTATATATTATTGCAATTATAATATAAACTGGCAAATAATTTTACTTCCGTCACTATTCACGAATTGGAACTAGTCTTTCTTAATATCCATTACACTCAATATTCTAAAAAAAAGTTAATTATTAAATGAGGCCCTGATTGATCCTATGCATGGGCGCTTGAAGTCTGTAATTACACTTCAAACTTGCATGTTCACATAATTGAGGATTATAAATGTGTTACGTGCAATGGTGAAATTACAGAAAACATTTATTATGATATCACGAAAAAAAATAAAAAAAGGTAAAACTATAAATGACTTCTAGAAACAAAGTATCATTTCTTTTAATGGTTAAGTCACTGAAAAGGATGGCTTAATCAACAAGTTAAAAGTCATAATTCAAAGTAATAAAATCGCAACCCATGCAACACGAATTTGCTATATCATACATAATTTTAGTATGCGCTGTGTCGTTACCGGCCCTTCACACCTAAACTAATTCCACTCATAACAATTTGACCAAATCTCAATTCGACTAAAACAAATCAACTAGGACAGTTTGACTAAAAGCAATTCAACTAGAAGGAAATTAACCTTTTAAATTGCAAAATATATTTTAAACATTTTATTTTTTACAAAAAAAAAATTAACTTTGAAATTGTAAACATCTTTTTAGATTTTAATAATTGAAAATGGATTACAAAATTTTAAAATACAGAATGATGAAGAAGGTTCAAATACAAAAACATAATGGAGATGTACTAATAGTATTTTGGTTGAATAGTCTTAGTTGAATGGACCTGAAATCGTTACTTTTTATGCTCCTTATATAAATAAACTTAATATAGCTAAAGTTATTTTATTTGAATATTTTATTTCATTATACTTTTTACAAGAATATGTCAAATATATTTGCACGCGTAAACATTGAATTCTCCTCTACCCAAAAAGGTTCATCTACAAATGTGTAATTGCTTTGGTAGAATTTTTTTCATTTGAATTATTTTAGTTGAATGGACCTAAAGGTTCGTTTGTACATCATAATTTGAAGACACTAGGAGCACATTTGTTAATTAAGTCAAAATATATTGTCTAAAATAATAGTAACACTAACGAAATTTAAGGTTTTATTTAATATATAAGAAATTAAATTGCAAAATTTAAAGTCCGTTATCTGTGACTCCTCATGTCATTTTCCAAAGAAAATAACTAAAACCCAACGCAGAACTATTTTTATTAACGTCCTCTAATCTGGTATTGTTTTCTTCGACGAACTGGCGCTCGACTAATTCCAGCTTTTCCCTTTTTACTTTTCTGAGAAAGCATTTATTTAATAATGGGTAAACATTATTTGAAATCTTTTGGGGAATTATTAATTAATTTGTTTTTGCATTATAACTTTTTCTGGGGACCCCTTAATAAATTATTATTATTATTTCTGCGCTCGTTTCCCGATTTGGCGTTTAACCATACTCATTTCCCCCAATAAATATTAGTTTTCAAATTTTATAAATTTTTAATTCACATTTGCACTTATATAATTTTGGTGTTTTTATTGATTTTAACTGTACTTCCATTTTTTTTGCCTTTATATATTATCCTAAAATAACATAAATATTTAAAGTTAAATAGATAGCTTATCCTATCTAACTGCTTTTATAATTTTACTCTTTATAATTAAAAAAAAAAAATAAATATATATATATATATATATTAAATATATATTTGCGAGAGAACTGATAAATTTAGTTTAATAACGAACATCTTTTTGGTCCAATAGAAATGGATTGAAAAATTAAATTTCTGATTGTAATTGCCTTTGTAGAATTGGTGGAGATGAACAGAAATATAAATAAATAAATTTAATTTTTACTGGTTTGGTTAAATTTAGTTTCAACAGGAAAATGAATTACAATAAATAAATGAAAATTGGATACAAAGATTTATCATAGGCGTGATTGTTTTTGTTTAATTAATATAAAAAAATTTACTGGTAATCAAATTGTTTTGATTTAACTGAAATATCAACAAAAAATATTTTGGAATTGGTACTATAAATAGTAAAATCAAAATGTTTTTAACAAATGGGAAAAAATAAATAAAAATTTTACAATAATTAATTTGTTGATTTTGGAATTTGATTAAATTAAATTGCTGTTTTTTGTGAGTAAAATAATAAATTAACAACTAGAAATCTGACACAGAATATATAAATCATTTAACAGTTTATTTTTAGTGTAACTATATGAGGAATAACACATTTTCAATAGAAACTTAAAATTCACAATCACCTAACCAATGGGGATAATTTCAATATTTTATTAAATTGATTTAATTGCTTTCTTTCCTTTAACTTAAAATAATTAAAAAATTGCGCTTCATAATTTTACGGTTAAAATCTTTCTTTAATTTCACTTTCTAATTTTTCACAGTATTACTGTAATTCTTCACTGTCTCTGATTTCCAGTTAAAAAACTATATGCGACATCAAGAATTTGGCGCATGAAATCAAGCGATTTTTTTTAAGTCTATTGACTTTTGTTGTTTTCATTAAATCATATCTAGAAATTTCTGATTTCAATTTTGACCTTCATCATGATAATCAAAAAACTTTTAAAATATTAAAACAAATAATAATAATATTAATAATAATCATAATCATAACAATAATTTAAAATATTTCTGATACTAACTAAAATAGCAATATTCTTAGCTCAAGTAAAAATCCTCAACATAATTATTAAATTAATTAAATTTTTTAAAATTATTTCATAAACTTATCTATAAATCCTATTTTTACATTTAAACATAATAATTTGAACAAAGTTATAGAACTGCCAAAGCGACTTAATAAAATTCTTTAAGTTTATGGAATATAGACAATAAATGATTGAATTCTACTGAAAAGGTTTACAAAGATCTAATCTAGAAATATGGGCCTAAAGCAGTGATAATAATTTTTTCTTTGGGCTACATACATATATTTGTAAAGTTACGCGGGCCGCAACACTATACTTGGTATGATGACAATCCTCTCCGGTGTGCGTTAAAGTCGAAACGAATCTCAATATATACGAAATTTAGAATGGCAGATTTCTTTTTTTTAAATCATGTTCTTGATAATAAATGCGTTTAGGGCCACACATAAAAGCTTGGCGGGCCACGTTACAATTTCTTGGAACCAAAAAACAATGTTACATGTGGTATAGATGTGATATAATGATGTACTATAATGATATAATATATTGATACAATATAATGATATAAATCTAATACAATGAACCATGAAAGTGTATATTTTTTAAGGAGATATTATGTATAAAAGACATTTTATGTGGTATAATTCTGGATTTTCTTTACTGCAATTTGTATTCTTCTCAAATTTGATTATATAAAATAGTCAATTTTTGTCAAACATTTATTTGTATTTATTAAATCCAAAAATATTTTAATACGATGTATAATTGTTCTGAATACTGTAAAATTCTCATAATATAACTAAGCAACGTTTTTACATAATATTTAATTTCCACTTAAAATTTAAATAAAAAATTAAATAATTAATAAAAATTATAATTTCAATTTCATTTATTATATTGAAAATTTCTAAAATTAAAACAAAAAAATTTTTTTTTGAAATAATAATTAATGCTATATAATTAAATTTTTTGTAATCAAGAGTCGAAAATTTTTGATGATTTGACTAAATTATTTGAAATGCTCAGTTGAGTTTAGAACGACACCTGTCTGATAAATTTCAATTTTTTTGCTTTAGAAATTTGATTTAAAAATAACTTTTTAATTAAATTATATAAATCTAAAATGCTAATATCAAAAATAATCTCAAATTTTTTAATAAGTTAAAATTTGCTGAAAATATTTTTCTAAATAATGTAATAAGAGAAAAGAGTTTGTGTACAAAAGGAAAATTGATTTTTAATAAAAGCTTATTATTTTAAACTTAAAAATTTATTGCTTTAATTAGATAATAAATTATTAAAAAATATTTTAAATGATAATAAATTATTATATAACTTTATTATGAAATATAATAAATTCCAATTATCCGATGTTTTGTGTATTCGACCAAATTTCACTCCTCTCACGATAAAGCAATAGCTGAAGGATATAAAATAAATAAGGAAAAAGTAACAATTTTGTCATTATTAATTTGCAATTAAAATACAAAGCTGTAGTTAAAGTTAAAATAGATAAAAGAAATGGCTGGATAAATCAAAAAAGTTGAGAAAAAGAATATTTCAATGAAATTATTCATCCAGTAGAGTATATATTACATTAACAACAATTGTCTAAAAAGACTGAAGAGGCTAAGGTTGCTTTCCTTTCTAAAAATATGACATCATTACGTTAGCCCAAAGATTAAGAAGTCTTGAAGAAAAATATCTTTTTTTAAAGGTTTTGATGTAATTGAATGACATAACATATAACAAAGATGTTGTAATCATTATATTATAATGAATGAATTGATTGTTATTTATTGAATTGTTAAATTTTGGAGGATGTTGAAGCCTAAACAATATTTGTGTAGAGGAATTAAATGACGATACATAGATGAAATGACTATCAAATTTATTTATTTTTAAATTATTATTAAGAGAAATGGACGATCTGCGAGGAAAACGAAAAGATTAATAAATTAAATTATTTATTATTATTATTATTATTATTATTATATTATTATTATGGTTATTATTAATATTATTATTATTAATATTATTAACAATTAAATGATAATATATAAAAAATATACACCTAATTCCGAAAGTTAATATTGTTTATAATTGTAATGTATTGTTATATTTTATTTTATTTGTTAGTTTTTTTATTTACATGTAAACAACAATTCTGCACGTTGCACGCGGAGAAGTTTTTTTTTACCTTTTTTTTAAAAAAATAAACTATATAGCGATAATTTACCATAGTAAATTATCGCTATAGAAAATGGAACACAAAATAAAAAAATCAATAAAAAATTTTAAAAAAACTATTCAAGGACTTAACTTAGATTTAGAATGTATTCAAGTATTCAAGTATCCATAACCTTAGAAAGTATTCAAGTATCCATAACCTTAGAAAATATTCAAGTATTCAAGTATCCATAATCTTAGAAAGTATTCAAGTATTCAAGTATCCATAATCTTAGAAAATATTCAAGTATTCAAGTATCCATAATCTTAGAAAATATTCAAAAAGAGACAAAAGATATAATACAAAATTAAGGTTGATTAATTTATTTTTTTAATAAAGGTTGTTGTTATCGTTGTCGTTTATCTATCTTTTGTAATTTAATTGGTAGCTAGACTTATTAGCCTTANTTTAATAAAGGTTGTTGTTATCGTTGTCGTTTATCTATCTTTTGTAATTTAATTGGTAGCTAGACTTATTAGCCTTATTCAAAAACTCTACCTATTCTTAATGCACACGCACCCCGATTGTCCCGCCACAATTTTTAACGGAGACTCTTTCGGGTTCATCAAATTTCCCAACAGACACATGCACTCATCAACAAATATAGAATACACAAAATAAATATAACACACACAAATACAATAGGAACCTCAGAACATAATGTACGTTGGTGTGCACATCAGTTGAGGTGAGTCACCATTTATGTGAAAATGATTACTTAACTTCATTTTTGAAAAATCGTTTTCAGGTAAGTTTTTTAATTTTAAGTAACTTTTAAGACTTGAATTTTGATTTTATATAATTATGAGATCATTATTCCAGCTCTTAAATATTACTTGTAGTCAGCATTTATAATATAAAATATTGATAATTAAATTTCAGTTGTTTTTTTAGGAATTTTATGACATTTTATGCATTTATTTGGAATTATTTCGCTAAAATGTAAGTTAGATATATTTTTAACTATAAATAAAGTAATCACCAAACACATTTATTTTTTAAGACATTTAATAAAGAAGCGGCGTATATGGATAAAATAGTTTTTTAAGTTTTTGTAATCTTCTTTCTCCAGCTCATTTTCAATAGCCTTTTTGACGATGTCAAATCTGCTTGGAAAAGACATTGGGCTGAATCCATTTGTCATCGATATTGTTTTTCTGATGCTGCATTTAATTTTGCTAAACATACTTTCTATTGGATTGAGGAATGGGCTATCTGGTGGCAGGTGTTCTATGTAATTATTTAGAGATAATTCTCCACCATGAATGAGCATTGTCATGAATGAGACGGTATCCTGTCCCATTTAATTTTGTACTTAATTCATTAATGAAATGTTGGTAGGTATCCTTTTGTAGAATCCTACAATTAATTGGGGATGAATTGCACCTTTGACACCTATTGCTAAGAGAAATGACATGTTTTTTCCTTTGTTTTTTGTAACTACGGAATATATTCTTTCTCCTTTTTCTTCCTTCCGTAGGTTTGTGTAGTCTACGTATTGAATCCACATTCATCAATGTAAAAGAGATTTTTATCTCGCCAGACTTCTTCGAGATAACGTGTGACAGTCCATTCGAATTTGAAGTACTCGAACAGAGTTCCTTGCTGCCACACACGGTCTTACCTTTTTAACTGATATTAAATGATTTTTTAGAAATCGAAAAATAGCAGTTTTCGAGGCCGAGCAATTTTTTTGTAAAAGGAAAATTCGCATTTCTTCTGAAGTCGAAAAAAATTGGCTTCGACAAAATCCAACAAATTATTTCCCTGTTCTTCTGAAATAATTTGTTTTCTGCCACTTCTTTTTCCTTTGGTGATTTTTGCATATTTTTTATATTTATAAATTATTGAAATAATCCAATTTTTGGGGATTCCAAGTAATCTTCCAAATTCTTGGTAATTTTCCCCATTCCCAAATGCATTAATAAGCCGAATTTTGTCATTTTCTGTAATTCTATGAAAATATTAATTTGTTAAATTAATTTATTAAAATTTACGATTTGCGATTTTTTTCCTGCAAATTCAAAGTTGTCGAAGGACCTTCTTCAATATTTGAAATTCTACCTTCACACAATGGTAACGTTTGACTAGAAATATCTGTGATACAGTAAAATATTTTAATGTTTTATATTTAAATGAATAATTCTTACATTGTCAGATTTTCCCCTTCGCGAAAAGGCACTGTATCCTGAGAAATATCTGTAAATCTAAATAAAGTTTATATTCTAAATTATTTTATAATTAAATTTTACGATGTGTTTTCTTCTTTTTCTCTGAAGCTCAATGTAGTGCAGTCGGTTTTTTTGTGCATAATTTTTTAATCATATAAACAATATGTTAACAATATGTTAATCAATGTTTGATTTCGGATAAAAAACGTTATATTATTTTTGCATGCATTTTTCATTATATGTTTTGTGTTTGTATGTTTAATTATTTTTCTGTCACTTTTACGACTCCTATAATAAATATATTAACTTTCGAAGCATTACATTTTTACACACATGTAAGTTTGTGTGTTCCTATAATATAAATTTATTGATTTTTTTTAGATTATAGACTATGTTTCGGAATTGAAATTGAAATCTAATTAATTGAAATCTAAGCCAATGGAAACAGTCAAAGAAAAATTTCAGATTTAGAGAGGCGATTTTCATCATAAGCAGATGGTCAACATTCAAAACTAAAGAATAAATCAATAAAATCATGAGTCTGATTAGTTGTTATTGACCTTGAGAATATTCTCTTTTTAAATATAATAATTTAAAAATAATATAAAAAATTTGATCAAATTTTAAGGAAGTAAGGAAGATCATTAGGAATAAAAATCAAAACATAAACACTTTTTAAAAAACTTTAAATTGCTTTTGTAAATAATTATTGTAAACTTTTTTTATAAATATTATATGATATTAGTTATTAAAAGAAGTTTCTATGAGCTAATTATAGAAGCTTTAAAAATTTAAAATTTTTTTTATTGTTTTTTTTGAATTTTAGAGGAAAATTAACTTTAAAAGATTTTTAAATTCTTCAAAAAAGTTTTATTTTGATTCAGTTTATATTTAAAAAATGAGAAAAAAAGAAAAAGAAATAAAAGAGAAGAAGAATTTGAAAATTGAAGTAACTAAATTCCAGAAAATTGAAATAGACGATTTTTATAGTTGAAATTTTTTCATTTATTAAATATATACTTCGCAAAAGAAGGCTTAAATTATTATTTAATTAATGCTGTTAACAAGATATCATCACTTTATTATTATTATTATTATTATTATTATTATTATTATTATTATTATTATTATTATTATTATTATTATTATTATTATTATTATTATTATTATATTATTATTATTATTATTATTATTATTATTATTATTATTATTATTATTATTATTATTATTATTATTATTATTATTATTATTAATACTAGGGGCTTCGCATAACCAACCCAGTTAGAACGTGGGGTTAATGATAAAGTAAATATCCAGGGTATTCTTGGACAGGAGTAAGATTCAGTTTATTAATATGTTTACATAACTATGATAAAAGATAATAGTACAAAAAAATAAAAACAATAAAAAAGTAAATTAATTAAATAAAATTAAAAAAAAGTAAAATTTGGATGAGGGGACCCTTAGCTTTTTTATATATAGAGAAATTATTATTATTATTATTATTATTATTATTATTATTATTATTATTATTATTATTTTTATTATTACTATAATATGATATTTCAATTATTTTCAATATGACTAAACCAACGTTTAATGAAGACAGTGCCGAAATTTTGTGTCATTTAAATTCTTAATTATTGGGCTTTGGTGTATAAAAAATATC